>JAOXOE010029865.1:0-13829 GCA_028565055.1 Phoeniculus purpureus | reverse complement strand
ACTCTACACTTGCCCTTGTTATATTTCATCCCTTTACGTTTCTCCATATTGAACAATCACAGAAAGTTAGGGGTTGGAAGTGACCTCTGGGGATCACCCAGTCCAACCCCCTGCCAGAGCAGGATCCCCAGAGCAGATCCCACAGGAACAGCCCAGAACTGGGATGTCTCCAGAGCAGGAGACTCCACATCCTCTGTGGGCAGCGTCGGCCAGGGCTCTGGAACCTCACTGGGAAAAACCTTCTCCTGATGGTTAGACGGAACCTCCTGGGTTCCAGTTTGTGCCCAGTGCCCCTTGTCCTGTCACTGGCCACCACCGAGCTGAGCCTGGTTTTTCGTTTTCATGATTCCATTTCTCACTCACTGAGCTCCACGACAGCAGGTTGTCACCTCATCGCTCAGACATTTTCCCAGTTTATTCAACAACTGTGAAGAAGAGCAAAGCCCCAGCAGGTTCACGCTGAACTCCACCAGCTATTTCCTTCCACCCTTGCACTCATCTACTCAGGCACAGACCTTCCCTCTTACAGATCTGTTTAGATGCTTCTTAAAGAAAAATTGCTAAAAGAACTTTGCTGGAAGAGGTTTGAAACCCAAGCAGATGATGTCAGCCCTTGAGGGAACTCCAGAGGGACCGTGAGGTAGGACTGTGCTCACCCAGGGCACCATCTCTGCAGAAACAGCCACTAATTTAATTCCTTATTACAGCTTCTGTGGATTTTTTTCTGACCAAATTTCAGGTTCAGAGATGCACCTCTCCAGACCTGCTCTGGAATCTTGTTAAAAACCAGCAGCACATTCCCCATCCTCTACTTCTCAGATACCAGAGCAACGTGAAGCAAGGTTACACAAAATAATGACGAGGTCAGCGAGTTCTTTAACAACCCAGGAGAACAAAAGCCAGTTGGGGCTTCTTCTAGAGGTACCTCAGGCTAAGCCAGACCCCCTCAGCATGGGGGATGTCTCTGTGCTGCTCCTTTCTCTCCCTCCCACTGACAAACCACCCAAGTTCTTGTCTCCAGACCTCCTTCCTCCCTTTTCAGAGCCGCCTGAAAGCCAGCAGGGCCCTCAGGAGTAGACAATGAGCTCCAATGCTGTTCTAAAAATGCTGCTGAGACGCCAACAGCCAGACCCATGGAGTCTTGCCTGGTGTTTGTGTGAGGGAATGTCTGAGCGAGCCCTGATGCTCTGACTCATTAGATCAGAAGCCTTTCAGCTACATTGCTGCTTAGCCCTGGAGAAACCAACACGAACATGAAAGCTGAGCTCCTGGAGATCGTCCACAACTGAAGCAGGAATTGGATGTCCTGTCTTCTGACTGACACAGAGCTTTACAGGGTTGGCTCTGGGGACCTAAAGGCCAGTTGTGAGACATTTAAAACCCGCCTGGATATGTTCCTGTGCGACTTCATCTAGGTGATCCTGCTGTGGTGGGGTGGACTGGACTAAATGATCTTTCAAGGTCCCTTCCAGTCCCTAACGTTCCGTGACTCTGTGGCAAACGATTCAGCATCCTCTAGAGATCCTCCAGGTCAGGTCAGGTAGGAGCTGGCATCTAGAAGGCCAGTAAACACTCTGAGTACAAGTTGTGTGTTGGCTCAAGCAGACTGTCCTTGGTCTGAAGACACTCAGAGCCAACCCAGCAGTTCCTGGAACAAAGGTGCCTCTGAGCCCAGCTCAGGGGTGACAGACGCAGTGTGTAACACACAGCCCCGAGCAGGGCAGCACCTGACCCCTGCTCACAGTGCTTTTACCATCTCCCAGCTCCTGGCTGAACCCCCTGCACCAGGGACACTCCTTCCCGCAGAGCTTGGCCAACATCCCCCTCTTCTGGCTGCATCTCCTCCCAGTAAAACTCTTGCAGACAGAATTAAAACATCACCCGTCGGTCGGTTCAAGAACAGGCGATTTTATGCTCAGCAGAAGAAAAAGAACTGGTTGGGGTTGTTTTGTTTTTAAACAATTCCATTTCTCTCCTCCTGAACAAAAATAAAGGGCCTTTACCGAAGGCAGCGCTTGCTGACACTTCACTTCCACCTCCTCTCTCACAATTCAATTATTCAGAACTACACATTTCTCCAGAGACAACCAGAGCACACAGAGCAGCTCTGCCTCACATCAACAAGGGGATTAAATAAAGCACCGATGTGACAGGAGTAAATTGAGGCGTAAGCAACTCTCTCGTCTTGTCTGCGGGCAACGAAGCCGAGCAGCGGTGAAGGATTCCCGTTGCCAACCCATCAGCTCTCCCACGGGACCGTTTCCACACCTCCACACGCTGTGAGGAAGCTCACAGGTCGTTCTGGGGCTCTGAATATTAACGGAGTGAAACATCACTGCTTGATCTGATGCGATAAATTGGATGATGGTAACACTCACCCCTAGGTGCCCCATCCAAACACAGGAAGAACTGAAGGGGTTCTAATGGGGAAATCGCAGGTAGGAGCTAATTGCCCATGGAAATGTCACTGGGTGCTTTTCAACCTCGTCTCCTTGTTAAGATGTTTAATTACAGTCATCCCCAATCCAGCCTATGGGTCTCCAGCGGGGTTCTCGGCACAGACTGTGCTTCCAGATAAAAACAGCCAGTAGGGAGAGACCCACCGTGTAGGTCTGTGCTGACACAACAGCCTCATGTCGCCGCGTTTTGGGGAGTGCCTGGAGCACAGGAAGCAGAAAACTACTCGGTGTGAAGTCACAGCCCCACAGCTGAGGTACTCTGGCACTTCAGGGCAGCATCAAAACTCAGCCACAACCTCCTGCAATGCTGGAGAGTGGAATTAATTCCCCTTTCCTAAGGAGCTACAACCCTCATGTTTTATTTCTGCAACTAACACTCAAAGCTCTGAGCATTCATCGAATCACAGAGTGTCAGGGGTTGGAACGGACATTCAGAGATCACCCAGTCCTAACCCCCTGCCAGAGATGGATCCCCTAGGGCAGATCCCATAGGAACATCCAAGAAGGTTTGGAAAGTCTCCAGAGCAGGAGACTCCACAACCCCTCTCTGGGCAGCCTGGGACAGGGCTCCATCACCCTCACAGTGAAGAATTTTCTCCTCATGTTGAGGTGGAACTTCCCATGTTCCAGTTTATCCCCATTATTCCTTGTCCTATCACTGGGCACCACCAAGAACACTGGCCCCCTCCTCTTTACCCCCATCCCTCAGATATTTATTAATGAGATCCCTCTCAGCCTTCTCCTCTCCAGACTAAACAGCCCCAGTTTCCTCTGCCTTTCCTCACTGCAGAGATGCTCAAGTCACTTCATCACCTCATAGCTCCCTATCCACAGAGAAGCTGAGTTGAGCTTTGGAAGCTGCTGCAGAACTGACATCAAAACTCAGCTGAGCGCTCACCTGGCTGCTGACCTGCGCCAGCCAGGGGCACTGAACCCTCACTCAGCAGCTTCCACCCACCACTTCTCATCTGTGCAAGAGAAGCAGCAAAAGGAGAAGCTCCCTCAGCTCATGGACTCCAGCAGAAGGGAACAAAATAGGACAGAGAGGAAAAAGAACACGAACAGTGTCTCCTCAAATACAGGACCCAGTAAAGAACATCTGGCATTGCACTGCCAGCCAGGGAGGGGTCTGCAGCCGTGGGTTGCTGAGAATCATCTGCTTTGGAAAACCAGTAAGGAAAGGGACAGCCAGACTGTGGTGGGGCTGTTCTGCAGGGCAGTCTCACAGCCCGAGGGCACACACACAGGCAGCTGTGGGAAGGGGTGGTCCAGACCCCCAGCACTCAAACTGGTGCTTCTGTGGGAACATCTCAAGCCCTGCACCAGTCTGTTCATCAGCTCACTGTGTAAAGAGCTAAAGGCAGACAACGGACTCACTGTGCTGTGTTCAGCAGCTGTCATCAGCCTCCCAAGAGCAAGAGTCCCAGAAGCCAGGGAAGCTGATGTGCTCCTCAGGAACTCAGAGACCTCCTCAGCGGTGGATGTTCCAGAAGCTCTGCACTCACTCTGACATTCCAAACAGTCTCAGCTTCCTACTACCCAGCTGTTTCCATTACAGAGGTGCTGGCTTGTCAGTGTCCCTGAAAATACTGTTCTCTGACGTTTAACTAGTTAAAATACTTCAACTAGCTGCTGGCCTTTGCTGGATCTCCTGGTCTGTGGTGCCTTTCTACTACTTAACTACTGCTCTGCTACTTAACATCTCTACTCATCTCACCCAATTAGCTACTATCAGGAGTCTCTCAACGTCACACTGGCCTCCCCTTCTCTGCACTCTGTGTCTATGCTGGACACACCAAGGAGATACCCACCGCACAGAGACCCACAGAACTGCACCAGCAAGTTGGTCAGTTGTGCAGCTTCATACTGGGAGAGCAGTGACTTGTCCAGAGCCCCCTTTTAGAAGCAGCAAGGTCTGCAGGAGGGAAGGTATCTTCTCCACACAGAGGTTTTCAAGCACACCCAAACTTCTCAGGGATCAAATGCAGCCATCTGCTGCTTAAACAGACACCCGAGAGACCTGAGATGCAGTTTTCAATGGATCAGGTCCCCTGATGTAGCCAGAAAACCAAAGTTTGAGGCATAGAAATCCTTGAGGTCTGAGAAGCAGCCAACGTCAAGCTTAGTGATCTCTCTGGACACAGTGGCACTCACCTATCAGATTGAGAGAGGAGTTCTCAGCTTTCTCAAAGGCAACTTGACTGTTTCCAAGAACCAAACCAACCTCGATCTGCAAAAGGGAGGAAAACAGTTACAGGAAGCCATTGGGCTCCACCTCAGGTGGCCCCAGTACTTCTAATGGGGTAAGAAACGGCAGCAGAAGCTCCATCACAGAAGTCATGGGGAAGAACATGAGACAGCAAATCTAACACCAGTGAAAGCAGAAGCCCATCAGGCATCACAAATTGGCTTTTGAATGTGATAGTTCAGTTCAAAACCAACCAACCATCTCAGCAACATCTAGAAAGTGAAGAAGAAAATAGAATCATGTCCTCTCTAGAGAGGGAAAAGCCCAAGCTGGGCTTATCTGGAAGGCAAAAAGGCTCCAGAGAGTAACTTGCCCTGAATTAGTACATAAAGATCAAAGATCCTCATCATGTCCTCCCCAGCTCTGCATTTTAGAGGCTGCAACTCTGAGCTCCCACCCACAGGAGCGCAGGAGTTGGCACTGCACTCAAAGCAGTGCTCCCTGTCTTCTCTGAGGCAAAAAATGCAGCTGAGTGAAAACAGTGTGACCTCTCCCCATGCAGGTAACCCCAATTCCTCCCCGGGCCAAGATCTGAGCAGCCCCCTGAGGCTCTGCAGTCCCCAGGGAAGGCACACAAGTCCCCCTCAACCCACCTTCTGCTTTTTTGTTGCTCCAGACTCTCCTTTGAGAATGCTGGGGTCCATCGCTTCCATGTCCTTCACCAACAGCCCAAAGAGTTTGTCATTGAAGCTGAACACGAGCTGTGGGAAGGAAAAACAGAAGGGGATTTTAACTCACTGAAATGCTGAAAAGGACTTTAACAAGGCTAACAGGGGTGGAAGAGGCCTGAAGACTAAGTTTACCACCCAACAGACTCCCCGGGGTCTTTACCCTGTGTTCATGGCCCATACTGAGAGGTAACAGCAGAAGCAGCAGCAGATCTGCTCTTGCCCCCAGCTTTTCTCCCTGGATAAACGTTCTGTACCACCTCTGGATATGTTTTTCTCTCTTTAAATATTGGTGCCAGGAAAGGAGAACAACTTAGCTCAACCCCTTTTGCTTTTCCACATCTCAGTGTGACAGAGACACCTCAGGAATAGCGGTAACGACAGACAGGATTATTAATGGGACAAGCAAGGTGCTTCCCCCAGAAAGGCAGATTGTCTCTGCACAGTTCCTGTCCTCCCACATTCTACCTGCAGCTGAGTTAAAGTTCAGACCCTGCGAGTTATAAACTGCAGTGAGAGACCTCGAACTGTCCTGACATGATGGCAAAGCACGGGCTATTGTGGATGTTGGGGCAAAGCCCATCTGCTGCAGAGCTGAGAAGGTTCAGTTATGGGGTCATCAGCTTTCAGACACTCCAAAGTCCAAAGCTTCACATGGATTTTACTGCTGGAGTCTGCACATTAGCAATAAATCTTACAATAAAATAGTCTGCACTGGGCAGGCACCTCTGAGAATTCAATAAAACTGGGGTTTGCCATGGTTTTGCCTGGACACGAGACAGAAGTTACTTCTCAAAAGGCTCTGGGAGCTGCTTTGCTTATCCAGGGAGACCCTACTGCAGCCCCTGCTTGAAGGGCTCTGTAAGAAAGAATATTCTTCTAGCAGAGGATACTGTGACAGGACAAGGGTTGATGGGTTTAAACCAAAAGAGGGAGATTCAGACTACAGAGAAAGAAGAATTTGTTGCTTCTGAGAGTGGTGAGAGCCTGGCCCAGGCTGTCCAGAGAGAAGCTCCATCCCTGGAACCATCCCAGGTCAGGTTGGGGCTCTGAGCAACCTGCTCTGGTTGGGGATGGCCCTACTCAGTGCAGGGGGTGGGACTGGATGGCCTTGAAAGGTCCCTTCAACACAAAAACCAGGCCACAGCAGAGCAAGAACCCAGCTCTCAAGCCTTGAGATTTCCTCCACAATGCAAGAGAGATGCCTTGAGAGAAGGAAAAGGTAGGTTTGACACCATTCTGCTCATGCACTGAGAGTCAGGATGGTTCAAACCATTCACACAACAGCCAGTTCCTATCTCTCAACTGTCCTCAGCAGCACAATTGGCACCTTGGTCTTCTTCGAGCTGCTTCCACCACCTCCAGGAAGGCTGCAGAGGGACTTTTCCCAAGGGGATCCAGCAACAGGACCAGGGGAAATGGTTTGAAACTGAAGGAGAGGAGGTTCAGACTAGATCTCAGGAAGAAGTTCTTCAGTGCAAGGGTGGCGAGACTCTGGAATCGACTGCCCAGAGAGGCTGTGGCTGCCCCCTCCCTGGAGGTGCTCATGGCCAGGTTGGATGAGGACTTGAGCAACCAAGTCCGGTTGGGAGGAGGTTGGTGTAGATGATCTCTGAGGTCCCTTCCACCCTGAGCCAGTCTGGGATTCCGTGACTCTGTGCTGTACATCCCCACAGCTCACACTCACACCCCTAAGGACATTTCAGCCCTGAACACCACCGGTTTTAACCCACCTGCTGCCCTACGGAGAAGGCTTGGCTGTTGAACTGCTGGATGAATTCCGCAGCCATCTTGTCTGTGTCGTAGGGGTTGGAGTCAATGTTCTTCTTCTGCAGAAAGTCGATCTCAATCGTCATGGTGCCAATGCACTGCTTCGCCTTGTCGAAAGTGTACAAGGATACTATTCAGAAACACAAGAGGGAAACCACACGTCAGTACAGCAAGGTCCTCCCAACATCTAAACACACTCTACATCGGGCAACACTTGTTCTTCTGTTCAGAGCAAGGCTCAATAAAACTGAAGATATTATTTCTGATGCAGACCTGTACTTCTCTTACATCCACAACAAGATCAAGGAGTAGAATCAGGGAATGGATCATAGAATTAGAGCTAATGAGAGGTCCTGCAGTTCTGAGAGGCTCTAGGAGACTCCTCTAACCAGCTCACATAGCATAGGCTTTGGGGGATGAAGACAACAAAAGCAAATTCACACAGGTTCTAGGACCATGGTGGCTACAGCTACACCAAAGGGTTTGGAGGACAAATCTTCAGAAGTTCCAAAGCAAACACTGCCCAAAACAGCAGTAACTGGGTTGTAACTGGGTTTCTGTAGCAACAGACTGGCCAGCTCTTCTCCATATGAAGCACCAAAAAGCTGGATAACTGCAAATTCAAGAGCACTACTATACTCCCTCAGGCTTTTACAGCTCAGAATGAAGCATCAACTACCCTTTCTGTGACCCAGAGGTGCCTTTGGTCCTGTCTTGGGTCATCTTCAGTAACTCAGAAGTAATAGAATGCCTGGAAAGGGAGCAGAAAGCAGACTGGCCTGGAAGGAACCTCTCAGTCACTGCCAAGTGGCTCATGCCAAGTACATTGTGTCAAAAACAAGAAGCCACTTAGGGCTGCTGCTGCTGCTGTGGGATGATAGAAAGGCAAGAAGAGCCTGGTCCACAGCTTCAAGGGAGGATCTCACAAAGCAGAGCCCCAACAGCTCACAAACCAGACTGCAGTGAGGACAGGAGCAGGTGCTTCCCTTAAAGACTGAGGAATTTTATCACTTTGCTTTGAATCTAAAGAAGGTCTCATCTGATCCAGGCGTCACAGCTAAGGCTGGAGCAGCAGGGAGTGAATAAGGGAAATCGACTTCACCCAGAACCTATTTCCTATCCAGCCTCTCGGCAGCACAATGGTTCCAGAAGAAACCTGCAACTCAGGGGAAGAAGCGAAATGAGCATCCAGCACGCTGTGGTAACATGAGGCACTGGGTTAGGAGAAAACAGAGAGCCCCCCCTCTTGCTTAGGTTGATAGCAGAAGACACAGAGGTTATCCAGCTCACACATTTAACATCCTGCCTGGTACAAGAATCAGTCACCTAGAAATGAGCTGTCCAAGAACGATCTTCCAAGAAAAAGGGATCAAGATGAAGCACTAAACCACTCCCTGAGCTGAGGTTTATCCAGTGAATCAGTGAGTTCTCCCCAAAAGGGGTAGGGCAGCAGGGTATCACAGACCACAGCGAAGGAGGAGGGACAACACAGGAGCTGTTCTTCCCTCACTGGTTCCTTCAGGGCAGTTAACTCCTTTGATTTGCCTCATCTCAGGGAACTGACCAACAAAAGCTTAACTAAGGGGTCAACTGAGTATGAATCACAGCCAGGGCTGAACACTGGGGATGCCCAGGATGGAGTGGAACACCAGTACAACCCAGCACCAGCCTCAGAAGCCTGCAACTGCCCTAAAGCCTTGGTAAACCACCGGGTTCACAAACACTTCTCCCACCTGGAGAGAAGCTTTACAAACTCTTTACACTCAGCAGGGAGTCAGATGACATTTAGTCACTCTGCATTCATCCACTGCGTTATTTTCCTTAGCTCCCACACAGTGGGTTCATTTATAGCAAGATCTGGTCCCAGTCTGATCACAAATCTGCTCTGACAGCCCACTGAGCTGAACACCAGCGTTTCTTTCCCCACAGAACTTTAGTACTAAAAAGCTTTTATCTGTGAGCCAGCGTGAGCAGCAACCAGAAGAGGGGTTGGGGCACCACAGTGTAGGAAGGACATGGAGGGGCTGGAGAGGGGGCAGAGAAGGGCTGGTTAGGGGTCTCAAGAACAGGGCAGATGGGGAGAGGCTGAGGGAGCTGGGGCTGTTCAGCCTGCAGAAGAGGAGGGTGAGGGGAGACCTCACTGCTCCCTACAGCTACCTGAAGGGAGGGTGCAGTGAGGTGAGGGTTGGCCTCTCCTCCCTAGGGACTAACCACAGGACCAGAGGCAATGGGGTCAGGTTGTGCCATGGGAGGATCAGTTTGGATCTGAGGACAAACTTCTTCGCAGCAAGAGTGGGGAGGCCTTGGAACAGGCTGCCCAGGGAGGAGGTGGAAGCACCATCCCAGGAGGGATTCAACAAAGGCCAGGCAGGGTGTTTGGGGAGATGGGTTGGTGGTTGGGGGCTGTAGGGTGGTTGGTTGGACTTGATGGTCTTGAAGGTCTTTTCCAACTCTGATGATTCAATCTAGGGGTGAGAAACAAATCAACCTGTGGATCTCCTCCCTTATTAAAAGTTACGATTTGGTTTAAGAAACAAACCAGAATCAGTGAGCAAAAAGAATCAGCTGCCAAGCTGGAACCCAGTTGTGTAGAGGCAGACAGATCCCTCTAGCTTGTCACCACAAAAAGAGAGCCACTCACTGCTGGTCCGAGAGTCACTCACTGATGAGCTGAGAGCCACTCAGTGATGAGCTGAGAGGCACTCACGGCTGAGGGCCCCAAGTTACCTGCACAAGGGCTGCAGGTGGGAGATTTTGCAGCTTCAGTTCAGTGTGGAAACACGGGATTGAGCAACTGACTTACCGTCTATCTCCTGGCCGATGGAAAGTCCAGCCCATTTTCTCTGTAAAAACAAGACAGAACCTTCAGAAAGCCCATCCTGTGGCAGAACAAAAGCCCCCTCAGGCAGCCCCTCACTCAGGAATGCAGGCTCAGCCCCCTTAAGCAGCAGCACAAAAGGGCAGAATGGGACCTTACATAGACCTCCCCCAAATTCATAAAATTCCACACAAACATGGAACTATTTTTATTAATAATTCTACTTTCTGATCTCAGGAGATTGTTCTGTTCAACCTCCTTCATGTTACTGTTCACCCACCACCCCAGAGGCAGGAGCTATGGTCCTGGATAGGGTTTTGCCATGCAGCTCATTCTCTCCCAAAGCCCAGGTGCTGCTCCAACACCACAATGGGCAAGAGGTTGTTCCACACCAGGAGCATCCTAAAACCTTCCCTGTAAGGAATCTCTGACCTTGACTCTGCCCCAAGTTCTGGCTGATAACTGCACAAACAGTGTCTCCCAGCGGCTGCTGCGTTACCACCTGGCTGGTAGTTACAGCCCACAGCTCCAGCTACGCTGTGGTCACCATCTCTCAAACATCTAAACCTTGGAGAGCACTGACTCACAAAAACACACAGGGATCCTCCTCAAGGCTCCGCTGAGATCCCCTTTGAAATGCTGCACTTGATGGTCATTTAGAGGTTATTTTAGGCTTTTTATATGGAGGGAACAAGTCTGGGAGAAGGAACACAATGACCTTTTGGAAAAACATTGAAAATTCCCCCCTCTAGGCTGTCTCCAACATCTTCAGGGCTCAAGTTTAAGTGAAGAATTCCCTTGGTCCAACAGAAACCAACCCACTAGAAGCCAAAGTGCTGAGCAGGAAGCGTTACCTGCGCTCACTGCTTGTCCCAGGAGGATGAGAACAAACTGGTTTTGTGTTTACCTGATGTTTCACAGCTTCCTCTAGTTACCTGCAGGGTGGGAAGAATTCTGCCCCCCCTACACTCTCCTGTTCTTCAGCAAAAGATGAAATCTCCTTCACCTGAAGAAGCAGCCACTGGTAAAAAGTACCAGAACAGTGGGATGCACTGGTGCTCCTGGAAGCACTAGGCTTGGCTTGAAGCCTCCAGGTTAAGCCTGGCATTGAACTTCAGGCCAGCAAGGAAAGCTCTTAGGTTCTGCTAGATCACATCTGCTCTGTGGTGAGAGACACAGCTCCGTTCCTGGGGGTAACTGGGGACTTCTGCTCAGCTCGTTATCACCCACACAGCTCTGCTGCACAAACCACTTCAGAGCTTTTGGGTTTTAAGCTTAAGATTGTTATAGGGTGATGAAGGACTTGATGGGCACAAAGAATCCAACACAAACAGCCTATTTTGAAGGTCAGGGAGCCTCCACACAGTGTGTGACACTGGCCATCACTTTCTGAGGCTGTAGGAGACACGAGAGGTTCAAACCAGCAGCAGGAAGCCTCAAACAGAACAGTGATCCTTCAGTCACTGTAGCACTTCCTACCACAGTTGCCCTTTTGAGGTCATCCCTTAGCACAGCAGCTCCCCCAGCTCCTCGACGGCTGCTGGAACCTACAGACATGAACTCTAGACCCTGAAACCATCTACTTGAACCTCATGAGACAACTTTCTCCTCCTAGCAGCTGCTTTTCCATCTGGGCATCACAAATCGCAGCTGGACATGTAGTTCACACCCCTCTCACCCCACAAACCTGAATCTGAACGAAAGGTCAGTCTGAGGCCCAGACCAAGACATCTGTGGGGAGAAATAATTCCTGGGTTCATAGAACAGGACTAGTTTGGCTTTAGTGCAGTCACTAGCAGGAAGACATGAAAGCAGGAAACCAGTGACCACCACCGCTGCAGCTTTATGGGACCCTCTGTGTAACCCAGCCCAAGGCTCCAAGATTCGTTTCTCTACTCAGACACTAATCGCACTAATCCTTTATTCTGACCATCACTGAACTTGGCTTCATTAAGAAAGAGGAGAGGAGTTAAATCTATTTTACGCGTCTCATTGCATCGTTCATCTAAAAATACTAACAATGAGTGAACACAGCCAAGAAAACATCCACCAGGTCTTTCAAAGCAAAGAAAACCCCATCAAGTCAAAGGAAACTTCAAGAAAGAGATTCAGGAGCTGGAGCAGGGCCAGAGGAGCAACGAGGCTGAGGGAGGGACTGGAGGGAAAGGCTGATGAGGAGAGGCTGAGGGAGCTGGGGGTGTTCAGCCTGGAGGAGAGGAGACTCAGGGCAGACCTTCTCCCTCTCTCCATCTCCCTGAAGGAAGGCTGTAGTCAGGTTGGGGTCAGGCTCTTCTCCCAGACAGCCAGTGCCAGGATGAGAAGACAGGGCCTGAAGCTTCCAGGGGAGAGTTAGGTTGGATGTTAGGAAGCACTTCCTGATGGAAAGGGGGATCAGAGCCTGGAATGGACTGCCCAGGGCAGTGGTGGAGTCCTCATATGGCCCTTAGTGGCCTGGTCTGGCCGCTGGGGTGCTGTTAGGTCCTGGGCTGGGCTGGATGAGCTCAGAGGGCTTTTGAAGCCTCGATCATTCTGTGAACACCAGGAGCAGTGGACACCACTTGAACTTTTCTTTATGAAACAATTTCTGGTGGGACTTCGTAAGATGAAATTACACCTTTTCTAGTCTCTTTAACCCACCGTGGACTAAAAAACAGATGAAAGCAACACAAGCCAGTTTGGTTCGCTTTGAGCAAAGGTCTTCTTCAGCATCTGCTGTCAGAAATCTGACCTGCAGACACCTCCCCCCAGTTACAAGTCATCTCCATCCTCAATTCAAAAGTGATTCTGCTCATTCTAGAGCAAACCAGTCAAACCACACAGTACCTGGGGCAAGCTGAAGGCGATGCTGCCCGGAACCACCGAGGAATGGGTTCTCAGCGTGAAGATGTATTTGTGGTTGGGAGAGGTCTTCACAACAACGTGTCTACGAGAGAGGAAGAGCATTTTAATTCCACAGGCACTCAGGATTTTGCACTGCTGCCAGCACAGTGAGGGCTCAGAAGAAACAGGTCAGTTAATATCTGGTCCTATAAAGGGGAAGAAAAGCTTGAGACAGCAGTTTCACAGGGGGCCATCCCCTCCAGCAATCCAACAGCATCTCAAAGCCCAACTACAAGACGTTGTACTGACAATTACTATTTACACCCCCCCCGGCACTGCTCAGATGTGAGAGAAGCAACCAGAGAGACTGAGGCTGCTGCATCTAGAAATCAACTGTGCTTGCACGTCTCAAGCATCTAACCCCCCAGCACCAGTATTTTACTCCTAGTTGTCATTTCTACAGACACAAAGGCTTCCCAAACACCTGAGGAAGTTGTGGAGAAGTTTGGTCACAGAAAAAAACCCAAAGGAATTTCTGTACAGAAAGTAAAATCACATCAGTACTGAGGCTGCTCCTCCTGTTTGCCAGAGACCAACAGCAAAACTGAGCTCAGGCAGCAAGTGGAGAGCAAGAACTGTCCCAAAACCAGAACCCACAAAGCAAGGAGGTGAGGCAGGATCTGCCACAGCGTGTGGCTGCCTGTCAGGAGGGAAGATGCTCGAAAGATGTGCCGAGCTGTCCTAGCTCAGACAATGGCTGAGAGATTCTGTTTCGCAACGGAAAGCCCAAGAAAAGGAAGATGAGATTGGTGAGTGCTGGTGTGAGGGGAGATTGCAGAACCAGGTTTCACCTCATCCTCTTCCTCACAACTGCCTTTACATTCACTACCTGAGAATCATGGGTTGGGTTGGGTTGGACTAGGTGGGATGCAAAAAGATCATCCAATTCTGCCCCACTGCCATGGGCAGGAAAATCATAGAATCATTAGGGATTGGAAGGGACCTCGAAAGATCATCTAGTCCAATCCCCCTGCCATGGGCAGGGA
>JAOXOE010029864.1:0-13830 GCA_028565055.1 Phoeniculus purpureus | reverse complement strand
TACAATACTCAAGATGTGGCTTTACCAGTGCTGAGTACAGGGGGACGATAATGTCCCTACTGCTGCTGGCCACACTATTTCCAGTACAAGCCAGGATGCCATTGGCCTTCTTGGCCACCTGAGCACACTGCTGGCTCATCTTGCTGTCAGTTAGGACCCCCAGGACTCTCTCAGTTTCTACATTTCTGTGGTTCTAGGCTGGATTTTTTCAGTGCAGCTATGTAGAAATGGCATTTCTGATTTTTCAAGGTTAGGAGATTTTTTTTAGCAGAAATTTGGTTTGGGTTTGTATTGAACCAGTTTTCAGAGTTTCACTGAGATGGAATTTTTAGGAAACTCTTGTTTCTGGGGGAAAATTATTACTGGTTTGAAAACAGGAAATCACTCTTATTTGAGGGATGAGGAGGTTTTGCTGGAAAGCATTTACTTTCATTTTCTTGCTGACCCTTTGCAGTCTGTAGACTTATTCCCTGTTACTGAATCCCTCTAAGCCTGTCTCAGAAGACAAAAGACTTGCTGAGCTGCTTATGAGCAATTTTTCACTTTAACCTGCGTTTTTCATGGATCCAATAGACATTTCAATTATTAATTTCGTGTTGATTCCACCATCCTGAACAGGATAAACAATTGACTAAAACAAACATTAAATTTCTAAAAACTGAGGATATCAATTATAAGTACTAGCTGGCTGGTTTGGAACAGAAAGCTTGATGGAGAGGAACTAAAATGTAAATTGTGCCAGCATTGCTCTTAAACTGTTTTCTCTCCTGCTCTAATGTGCATCAGCTTGAATGTAGTTTCTGAGGGCATATATAACCTTGCAGAGATGATGATTCATTTTTTATGTTACCCCACCACTGAACCCAGGATTGTCACTGAAACTCAGGACTGGCTGGTGTCTGCCTGTTTTAGCCAGTAATTGTGAAAGACTGCACTACCTGCTGCTTTTAAATGCAAATGTTTCCCCTCTGTGACTCACATCTCCCACTGCAGGTTTTGTCCTCTTCTTTCATCCGTTTTAAATGATTTGTCTTAGAAGTTTTGTACGGAAAAAATATTACTCCCATCTGGAATCATGATAGGTACTGTCTGTACATGTACCTAGTCTGGTGTCCAGTGTGCTTCTTTCAGAACAAACAGAACAAACAAATTTCAGAACAGCAAATTCCTTTTATGAAAAATTTCTGTGAGTACTTTTCTCTTAGGCACAGACCCACTCAGGAGCAGCCTGCAGCTCCCCTTCTGAGTGAACGTCATCTTGGGGCCAGCCCGTGTTTTTGTGAACAAAATAGCTCCCAAAGTATCTGTTGATGACACTGGATTCTGTATCTATTTTATAACCAATAGATACCACCAGAAAATCTATAAGGACTATGAATTTGAGCAGTACCAGGAGAGCAGATGTAGCCCTGCTGTGATGGATGCTTCTGAACTGCAGAAATGCATTTGAGGCTGCACTTGTACTTTTGAAAAAAAATCAGGAGCAAGGCCTGTTTTTTGGTCTTGAAACCGCATTTATGATCTGGAACTTTTCAAAATACATGGCACTTGGTCCTGGGCCTCTTTTAGGCTCTTTGGAACTATTAGGGCAATAACAACACACACAAGCTCCCTTTCCCTCGTGCATATGCACACCTATTCACCACGGAGTTCCATCCCCCTGTGTGCTGGGACGTGTCTGTGGGATGTGCTGGTCAGACATTGCTTTGGTGCAAAACTATGCCAGGGAGCAATGGAGTAGGACAAACAGACAGACAGAGGCGTGACTGAGCTTCTCTGGCTTACTAAGTAGTGTAGATGCAAAGTCACTGGTAGCTCTGCCAAGTCAGAAGTTGTTGCAGTACAGACTCCAGCCAGAGTTTGTGGTAGCATTTTGGTGGTCCTTTCTGTGGACCTAAACAGCCATTTATGCCCTAAATTCTGGAGCTGCAACTTTGAGGAGATGAGATGGGACATTCTGAGCTCTGTCTTTAAATAGCGCATGCCAGGCACATGGCTCGTGGGTACTTGAAAGCAAACAGGTGGTTGCTTGCTTTGTAGGTGACTAGTTAAAATGTTTCACTAGAGGCAGGAACTTGGTGCTGTCCAGATCTGCTCTCACTGCGCAAAGTCCTAACCAGGACTGTCAGCAGTTCATCGATCTCAGACTGTATTAAATTAAAATTTCAGACTCTTTGAATCAGCAGTTTCAGCTTTAATTGTGTTTTGTTTAATTAAATCTTGTTAAATAAATTTATCTCTTCTGCAATATATTACCAGTTGGGGCACATTTTAGGCATTCATGTGGTTACAGAACTGGAAAGAAATACTCACAAAGCTGTGCTGGTTTAATAGAGATCTTAATTTTTAGGGATTTTTTTTATTGGCCTTGGGGTAAGGTCTTCTTGTTTGGTTGAGGGAGGAAGTGTTTTTTTGATTCAATGGGGTTTTGTTTGGGGATTTTCTTGTACATTTTGTTTTCACTGAGCTCCTGCTTTACAAATCTCCACGTCATGCAAAGGTTGGACAAGTACCACAAGACTGACAACAGCAGCTCTTTCAGACCTGTCAGTGTGTAATTTTACACCTACTAGTAATCCACCTGAGATGAATTTTTTCACTGGGACCATGCAGGCGCGTGAGTGTAAAATAACAATCACTAAATATATTTTGCCACCTGCTTCGAAAGTAACAGAGCATTTTCTTTCAAAATTTTTGATCTTGAAAGGGCTTTTTTTTCCTCTTATGTTCCCAAAGCATTCTAACATCTTTCTTTAGATGAAAGACAGCACAGGTAGTCAAAGCATCCATGCCCACCACCTCCAACTCAGTCTTCTACAACAGCCTTTCTTGGGCTGCGAATGGCTGGCAAAGATCCAATGGCTATGTAATGAGGTGTGTGAAGGCCAGGTAGCCCCCGGAACTACAAAAGAGAATTGTGACAGAATAAAGGGAAGAATGAAACTACTATGAACCTCTGCTCATGAGGAAAGAGGCTGCAGCACTTGCTTATTGTAGTCTGTACTGAATAGATAGGATCTTCGTCTTGATTTTACTTGAAAAAAAGAAGTATTTTAGCTATGTTAAAATATGAGAAAAACCTTATTTCTAGGCATTTAATAAATGGGAATATCTTCACCAGCAATAAAAAAGATTACACTAGTGTTGGCTCTGCGGTAACCCCTTTGTTGTTTGAAGTCACAATTATTCTCTTTCAAAAGGATATAAAACTTTTGCATTCAGATTCAACACAGCAAAATGAATGATAAGTAAAGCTGCACCAGGGGATGAGCATACAGTGTAAGAATGATCAAAAATGAATGGTCTAAGGATGTCTGTATGTATTCTAGTAAAAGATGTTAGTAAATTCTCCCTCCCTTTTCCTTTTCTCAAACAGATTTGTTTTTACACAGGTGTAATCAGATGTGATAACAAGTGATCTTCCAATGTTATTTACTGGGTTGGGAGAGCAATAAAGAAAAAGTTTTAATGCAGCTTTAAAGATGAAAGTCATTGCGTCCCCACAGGACTTAGTGGAGCTGTAACAGTGTGTACCTGCTGTCAAAATATAAAAAAGAAAATAGAAACCAGACTCCATCAAATATTACTTTGAATGAGGTATTTATTTTCTTCTCAGGATGTATTCTGATGGTTGGTCTAGACAAGCTTCCATTCAAGCAATACTGTTTCACAGAACATTAGGGATTGGAAGGGACCGTGAAAGATCGTCTAGTCCAATCCCCCCTACCACAGTAGGATCACCTAGATCAAGTCGCACAGGAACGTATCCAGGTGGGTTTTAAACATCTCCAGAGAAGGAGATAATAGAATAATGCCAAACGCAATAATAACAAACAGAGGTATCAGTGTAAGAGTTCCAAAAAGTGTCATATGAAGGAGATGGCAATATTAAATGTTAATAAAATTCCGATAGTTTTCATTTTTAGTGGAGTAACTTCTGTGATTGTCTTTATTTCCCTTTGCTACCCCCTCCAGCTACACATGAAAATTATTGTGGTTAACATTACCCTAAAAACTTGGTGCTTGGACTGTGGGCTTTTCATGCTTGTTTGATTCATGTTCTGCTGAATTCTTTTCTTCAATGTGAATAAATTACACTGCCTTAAATCAGTCAAATGGTGTTGTGCTAAGCTGTTGGAAGAATTTTATATTATTATCAGGAAGAACAGCTTGGTTCTATTTTTTTCCATCTTACCCCAGCATTCTTTTCAATATATTTGTGTAAATACCTAATTTTTTCTCTGCCATAATATATAGGATATAGCTCACAGCTGATTGCTTAATATCTAATATAAATGAGAAATGGAGTATTTTTCTTAAAAATGCACCTGTATTCAAACTTGCTTGCAGCATTCTACAAAGGCTTGCAACAGTCAGACATGCAAAGAATAATTTCAGCTCCATTAAATGTCTGCTGCAGGACTGTGATTGAATCATTGCATCCTTACACACTGTTACGCTGCACACCTGGAGATGTCATTTAAATCTTATTTGGCAAATTAGTGGATGTGTTTGTTTGTCAAGTTGTTAATTAGATGATGGAAACGCAGCCTCCCATCACATCTACATTACTTCAAAATGAATTGTGTGACAGACTCGGTGGGCTTCATTAAAAGACTAGATCCACAGACTGGTACCAATGATGATGTGATGTCCTGCAACAACTCTTTTGTCCTACAATTTAGATATTTACCTCTTGGATTCATTTCCCAGCTGAAGTTTTTTCAAATCTATACATTTTCATTACTAACTTTTTTTCTTGCTGCCTGAATAGCTCTTCCTGAACACAAAAAAAATCCTCAAATTCATCAGATGACTTAGGACAAATACTGTTCACATTGCTTGATTGTGTTCTCTGACCTTACCTACTGGGTCAACCCCAGCAAAAGGGGATCATATACTTTAGTGTGGTCTAGTCACATAGGATAGCACAGGATAGAATATGTATCTCCTGTGTTCCAGAATAAAGGTTCAAATGCCAGCTCGGAAAATCTCCCTGGAAGCTGTTCCATTTTGTGTGAAATGTAGTAGGAAAAGTCTATTTGTGAGTGAGGTAGATTGATCCTGGCTGGATGCCAGGTGCCCACAAAAGCTGCTCTATCACTCCCCTCTTCAACTGGACAGAGAAGAGATGAGAAAATAAAAGGCTCATAAGGCAGCATAATGACAGGGAGATCACTCAGTAAATACTGTCACAGACAAAACAGACTTGACTTGGAGAAATAAGTTTAATTTATTACCAGTCAAATCAGACTAGGATAACAAGAAATAAACCCAAATCTTAAAACACCTTCCTCCCATCAGTCCTGTCCACATGGGCACAACTTCACTTAATATTTTTCTCTCCCACCTCTCAAGTGGCAAAGGGTACAGGGAATGGAGGTTGTTTCTGCCACTCCTTCCTTCTGATGGGGAGGACTCCTCACATCCTTCCTCTGCTCCAGGCTGGGGTCTCTCCCAGGTGAAACAATGCTCCAGTCTTTTCCAGCATAGTCCTTGAGTCCTTCTCAGTTCGTCACAAACTGCTTCAGCATAAGTCCTTTCCATGCAGTGCAACCCTTCAGAAACAGACTGTTCTTACAACAGTCTCCTTCAGGGTCACAAGTTCTGACTAACAAACCTGCTTCAGCATGAGCTCCTCTCTTCATTGCACCACAGGCCCTGCCAGGACCCTGCTTCAGTGGGGGCTTTCTATGGGGTTGCAGCTCCCTTTGGTCATCTGCCCACTCAGCATGGGGGCCTCCATGGGCCAAAAGTAGATTTGATCCACCATTAACCTACATGGGTTGCACTGGAAGAGCCTGATTCAAAATTATCTTCTTCTCAGGCTATGGGAGACTCTCTCCCTTGGCACCTGGAACACCTCCTGCCCCTCTTTCACTAACCTTGACGCTTGCAGAGTTTTTCTCTCACATATTTTCACTCCTCTCTCCATCCACAGTTCCTGTTCTGAATGTTTCTTTTTTTCTCTTCTTAAATAAGTCACCAGAGAGGTGCTATCACTGTCGCTTATGAGCTCAGCCTTGGCTAGCAGAGAGATTCATCTTGGAGCCAGCTGGAACTGACTCTATCGAGCATGGGGGAAGCTTTTAGCATCTTCTCACAAAAAACACCTGTAGTTCCCCACTACTAAAATCTTGTCACAAAAACCTAATATAGTGAACCTACATGACCCACAAAAAAATGAAATATACTCCAGGCTTTGTACTAGCCACATTGTTATTATATTTATATTATATTTATATTATACTTACTGACAAAGGCTTTGCATCCTAGGAATATTCCAGATGTGGGCTGTAGTACAGAATCAACTCTCTTCTAGAGTGAATTGACATTTAAAGAATCAATCTTTTAAATAGTCAATACTTTAAAAGAATAGGGCTCCCTCCCAGCCTGAGGGAACACAACAGGAGTTTTGAAACTACCTTTTCTCTGCAAGTTAGCCTCTTCTCTGTTGATTTCAGCACATCCTATGATGGAGAAAAATATGAGAGTTTAATCTAGTTTTCTGCTACTTTGACAAAAATTTTTAGTAAGACTTAAGTATCTTTCTCTTTTTGTTCTAATTTGAAAAGAAGCTTTCACTGAAATTCAGAGAAGAGGATGCTTTTCATTCGAGAATGTGTGTAGGATTGCTGTATTAATTCACTCCCCTTACTACTGACCTCCAACCCAATATTCATTTCCAAGGGTACTCTGCATACCTGGCTCTGGGCTGTTCAGGGGCATCAGACCCTTCTTTCCTTCCAGTTGGAGCTGAGTGATTTCATACAAAAGAGATACTTTGAATGCACTGAAAAAGAGAAGCCATCTGTGTTCAGAGGAAAAGAGGCAGGTTTTTATTCTAGGAAGGGGTTTTTACTCTGTTCTGCACGCTCATGCAAGTGCTCTGCTTTATCTTCAGCGAGTACTCTAGTTGCAGACAAGGCATTTAAATCCCATCTGCTGTTATTTATCCAATCAGGAAACTAAATTTTAATGGTGGGCACTTAGCTCTCTTCATCCATCTTATGAGAGAGTTTGAGACCTAATCTTGTTTTGAAAATTTTAATTTCAAGTTTTGTCTCTGCATCATTAGACATATAGCCCTTCATAGATGTGATAGGCTCAAGACCACAATTAAATAGAATGAAAGGCAGCTTGGTCTCGGTGAGATCTTGGATAGAACTTGCCAGACAATGGGTAGTTTAGGGAAAAATGGGAGGGGTTTATTAAATCTATAACTATATACAGAAAGAATTTTTTTAAAAAAAGATAAGTAAGTTAGTGCCTACAAACCAGACAGTCCATTACAAATGCCATCACATACTCTGAGAAAAATACAGTGGGAGATTACTACCCTATTGGTCTTTGGGTTTTGCATTAGAGACCAGGGTAAAGCATGTCAGTCAAGCAGAGAGGGGTACAACCACTCTCTCTTCTATTCATTCTGAAAGACCACCAGGTCTGCCATAAGTTGTACGCTCTGGTCTGCAGGCACCAAACCCTCAGCCATTCCAGACTGGCAAACTCTTCAATTTGTCAGAGTTGCTTGTCCTCCAAAATGCTTGATTCCTCAGAGCCTGAACTACATCCCTCGATGCAGGAAATATGTCTTTTACAAAAGAACCCTGTCTCTTTTCTTGCCAAAGCTTTTGTGTTAAGGAATCTGTGCTACACTGTTTACAGCATGTTGTGTTCAACAGTTATCTCATAGGGATAGACAGTGGGTAGGTAGGACGGGGGTGGCCATTCCAACAGGTACAGCACTTCTTTTTACCTGCATGGAACCTGCCCTCCAAAGCTTCTGTTTTACAATTTACTGCTTTCTTGATGGACAAGCATCTTCTTACTGGAACCACTGTGATTGGAAGCTGATGGGTTTTCCTCATTTGGATGGCAGCCATTCCGTTGGGATATACATTGACTGTGCATTATAGCTTAAATGGACAAAATGGCTATAAGGATCATTCAGATTTCTGCACTTGGAGGAATCAGCTAACAGGAAAACTTGTTTGTTTTACATTAATCCTGTAAATTCACAGTTAACTTCCTTAGTATTCTTTACAAAGTGTTCATATATTTGCACTTTGAAAGGAACTGAAACACTTCAAGATTTGAGGAAATCATAGCAGAGGAAAAGCTTCTGTTACATTTGTCCAGATAAAAATAATAAACTAAACGTTTTCCATTAACAAATTTAGCAAATAATTTCTCAAACCTCATTTAGCTAATGCTCTATTGAAAAAGCAGTGCATTTCAATCACGTAATTGATTCTAACAGTAATTAGCTTATTGCCAGATACTGCATGTCTGATTCTTGTTTTCCATTCATGCTTATATTTCAAACAAGATGCTAAATATTTATAAATACAAGCTGTCTCTGTTAGAGAAATATCGACAAACGATTTTCAAGTCATCCCTTTGTTCATTCTGTCACTTAATCATACTAAAGAAGCAAAATATTTTTAGATACAAGCTGTCTCTGTCAGAGAAATGACTTTCATCTCATGCTCTCACTGTTGCATTCATCAGGGAATCGGAGAAGTGGAGAATACTCAGAGGAGATTTAAATAATAAAGAGCTGTGTACTGCAGCAAGGACTCCTATTTTTTTCTACACCAACTCTTTGCTCAGAGAGTTTATCTGATCAAAACATTCCTTTTGAATTCCTCATTTTACATTCCCTCACTAAAGATTTGAACCTACTGTGCCACACTAACACCAAAAGTCTGCACTTAGTGAAAAAAGACAGTTTCTATCTTTAAACTGTTATTTCTGGAGAGGGATTCCAGTAAAGGGAGGTTAGCACCGCTCTGCTCCTTGTGCCTGCAGCTCTCGTAATTTATCCAAGATACAGGTCAAATGGATTAGTACTGACCTATTCATGATCCGGAGTTGGGGGCATATTCCAGCCTCAGTGGGATTTGTAATGAGATCTTGTCCTTCCTTTCTCTCTGTGTAGCACTGACACTGGCCTACACTCTAACTGAATAAAAACTTCATTAAGATTCTGTTTCTTTCTAATGATGAAAATTAAGAGTAATCGTGAAGCATGACACATTACAATTTCTAATACAATTACCAATGTAATTCTGACTGGAATCTCTCTGTAGCACAAAGTTTGATACATAAATGAACCAGACTGAAAAGATTCTCAAAGGCAATTATTATTATCATACTGGGTAATAATTCTCGTGCACGTAGTTCACATCAAGTTTAATTTCTATCAGTAGCAATGCAGAACAGAGGAGCAAAGCCTTATTAACATACAAACAAATACATTGCATTGCAATACTCTTTAAGTAGTGGTAGGTTAAAAGCAGAAAAACCACAGCCTTTGTTGCGAGTGAAAACAACTGTCTGAGACTAGTAAATCCAGATCCCCCTAATTTATTGAATATTTAGATACATTTGTTTCCTGCTGCTACATATACTGTTACAACCTACAGCATTTCAGCATAAAGAAAAATAAATACTGATATAATTTATGTGACCTTAGTGTTTTTTAAAAGGCATTGAGTGGGTCAGGATCAGAGTATGAGACTTTTAGCAACACTAACAACCATAGAATTACAGAACGGTTGCGACTGGAGGTGACTTCTTCAAGTTACATGAACCCACCACCCTACTCATACAGAGCCACACAAGCCAGCTGCTCAGGACCATCTCTAGATGGCTTTTGAATGTCTCCAAGGACAAAGACTTCACATTCTCTATGTGCCACCCCCTGTATGGATGGACCTAGAAGCAAGATCCTTGAGAGTATACTGAAATAAAAATGTGGCTAAGGCTGACTCTCAGAATTGTTTTCCAGGAACATTAACATTCAGCAGATTTAAGGCTGCCTTTTGGCATAATGCCTCCCACTGACAGCAAAAGTTTTGCTGAAGTATTCACACTCATGAAAATATTTTGTGAAACAAAATTAATTTCAAGGTGTTCACGTCTCCAAATCTTTCCTACACAGTTGTCTCATCTTTTGTTCTACTAAAAGGAGGATAAGAGAGAGGGAATTTTTCACAATGAGGAAGCTCAGCCATTGGAACAATCTCCCTGCTGTAGTGGTGGATTCCCCAAGTTTGGATATTTTTTGGCAGAACAGTGTTAGACCATCTTGGTTTGCCAAGAAATGTTGGACAAGATCACCCTGAGGTCCTTTCCAACCTGGAATTCTCTGATTCTATGGAACTGGTTAACACACCCATGATTCAAACTACAGTTACTAATAGGTATGATGCTGAACTACAATTTAGTAGCTGTTGTGGCTGATATAATGTTTAGTTTAACATGGCAATCAGGTGTTTGTCAGCACTTTTAATAATACTTAAATCATTCTTCCCATCATAACCCAAGAGCAGCAATACTGAAATTGAATCAAATGTCCTTCTTGTCTGGTCCTAGCCTCAAGAAGAGGTGCCTAAGACAGCAACAGGAAAGCACATAAAGTACCTGCTTTAAGCACCTTCAAACGTTTGTGGCTAAATAACTTCCTGCACTTCCCTTCCACTTCTCAGGTACATCACAGCTTCTGGTTCATCTGTTTGTCCTCCATCAGATCTCAAAGGCTATAGGTGAAAATTATCTGCTCCTGGCCTCTCATTACTCGTATTTCTCTCTTATTTCTCTCATATTTTGACTGCAGCTTCTCCTAGGTGCTTCAAGTTGAATCAAGTTGAATCATTCTGAAATTCTTTCCTGATTAAAAGGAAATAAAAAGAAAAAAAAAAAAAAACAAAAAAGGGGTAGGTGGGGTGTTCTGGTCAGAAAATCTTTACTTGTTCTTGTATGGTGAATACAACCACAAAGTGTCCATTCAGCTTTTGGCTGTGACTTTATTTCTCTTGAAGGCTCCTTTTATACCCTGATAGTCTGTCAGATTTGAAGTCTCACACTACTTTCACCTGATGTTTGAAGAAAGGTTTATTAATTTTCATGTAATTTGCTAGTTGTACCTTAAGAACTACTTTCACACAGATATATGGATTTTTTTAATTTTCCAGATACTACTTCTCTTGTGTTTTCTTCATTTGAACATGATCCCAGTTCTTTGAAGACAATTCAAACAAGTCCTCTTGCCCCTGCTTTTTAACAATGTTTGCTTCTTTTCTCAGGACTTCTATGAGTAGTATAGATTTGTTCCAGGCTTCTAATACTGCAGCCCTAAGAAGTCTCCACAATGAGTGTAAGGCTTTGATTATTTACCTGCCCTTGTAAATCGTGTTTCTGTAACAATCTTTCAGATTCTTAAGCTTGCATGACTTTAGCTCATGGATACATGGAAGTTAAGATTCGTTTTCATTTAATGGATTAATGAGTTGTAAGACAAAATTTCTTTAGCTTGTCTCTTTTGACTTGATCTTATTAAAAGTTAATGTCACGCTGCTATTACTGTAGCAATGCTAGGGAAGGAGGATGCTCTCAGTTTCTGAAACTTTTGCTAGTGTACCATTTCTTCCTCAGGCAGCACACGAGGGCTTCTTACAGTATACTTATTAGTCATCCATGACTGACAGTGTATCTGCAGCTGTTCTAGGTGTGCAGAAGATGATGACTAATTATTAAACAATCCATTGGGACACTATCTGTTTAACTTTTAAATCAGCACATATGCTTTATATCGCTTCACTTCAAAATCAGATATTATGTGGGAGATGATATTTTTCAAAAGATATAAAGACCTTTAGGGAAATGTTCATAAAGAATCGTAAATACTAAGAAGGTTTTCAAATGATACAAGATTAGTTTCCAAAGTGTAGTATCCATAAAATTTCAATGAAACTCATTAAATCACTTTGTTTCAAATTTGTCCTTGGATCAAACACATGTTTCCAAATGTCTCTTTCTGAACCATCATAATGTGGTAAAAGAGTAGGATTGTTTTCTGGAATCAGTGATTATTTTTTTGTAACAAATGCTGAAGGAGATAGGATTTTTCCTCCTTACATTCTATCTCAAGAAAAATACTCTAGGTCAGTATGGTGGATGTGGATGTTTTATTCCAAAATGTTCTTATTTTCCGTCTTTATGTTTGGAAAGCATTTTGCTTTCCATTTTCTACATGAGCAGATATCCTTATGGGAAACCCATAAAGAACTTTCAGCTAAAAGGTTAAAAAATTATTATTTAAGCAATGTAAATGCTCTCACATTAAACTAATTTATCTTCCTTTATAAATAAAAAACTCACAACTGTTTATGATTACCTTTAATATAAAAATAACACTAATATGGGTGATTTTGAAAGAGGAAAAATACATTTATAAATGTACATTTACTGTCCTGTATTAAATGTCTTAGATTTCTATTGATAAAGCAGAAGATACTCCAAAGGAAAGGAAAAAACGTTCTAATGCTGCAGATTCTGACGCCATATTCTACCTGTGAAGTGAAATGCTGGCAGTAAAATTATATAAATTTGCTCTGTACTTACTCTTTTGTACAATAAAATTACTGTGTACATATCTGCAATTACTATTTTGTAACCAAATTTGTACTTAGAACGGGAAATACTTAGTTCATCCCAGAAGTGCCAAAGACCATGATGACACGTTCAGGGACTTCCATGCATTTTGGAAGCAGCTCAAACTTTACAAACAGTTAATATGGGTTACAAGAGAAAAAAAATCCAAACAGCTGAAAACTCCCAACCCATGCTCATTTTTATAATTCTTTAATTTTCTAAGTCCTGCTAATTGTAGATTAAAGCATTTTATTATTGTAAAAGTAGTATGTTATTGAATACTCCAGATTATTACCTTCAGTGAGATTTCCAGGAATTAATTTTTTTACATTGTATTTTCAATTTGGATTCTTAATCTCACTTGTCTTAGCAGGGTCTTATCCCCAGTCCACTGTTCTACCAAGAGTTCCCATTAAAAAGCCCTGAAAATATGTAAAAAGTGCAGTAACTCTTCCAGTCTAGTGTCAGGAGTCTCTACATGTTGATTCTTGACCCCACTCACTCCTGCTGTTTTTTAACACTTACATTTATGTATAAAAGTAACTAGTTTTGATAAAACCACTAACTTGTCATTACGTTCTTGCTTTATGAGAAAGTAACTGTTCATTAATGCATCTTGTTTGTCCATTTTTCCACTGGGTATTTCTATTCAATGACCCATCTCGACCTTTGGCTAGGTGACTACTTTGTTAACAGCAGCTAATGAATGAGTTTTGTCCATGGTATTGAAACACTGTTTTCTATCAATAGATCTCATTGTTGGCAACAGGTGGCAGATGTGTTTGTTTAGTTAGTTGTTTTCCAAACACAAAAAAGGCAAACAAGTAAAAATCTGTATGCTGTTCTAAAGGTCATGTTGCAGACTTGGACCTAACATCTTCACAGAAGTTCCTTGCCTGACAGAACGGACCATTCGCTTAAGTATGTTCTCAATATTTCAGTCATGTGTAAGAGAATATATTAAAGCCTGTAGCCCAAGTTTGATATAAATTATCCTACAAAAGTTACCTACATAATATATATTTAGGGATATATGTTTCTTCTATAATTATTCCTTTAACTTTGTATCAGATTCTTACTCTGAGTGAACATCACTTTACCTCTCATTCTTTACAGCCTCTACCAAAGATGTTCTTTTTTCACATCTTTATACTTTGAAACAATGGCTTTCTCTAGCTGATATGACCATATCTCATACAACAATTTAACACATTGAAATTTGTAACAATTAAAACAGTTGAAACTATGAACACTGAATTACCTTGCTTAGGTCATGAATCCTTTCTCTTTAGTCCATTTTGATGTCTAGGGTCTGTGTCCAGTTACTTCTTTATTTGACTTTCAGTATTTTGTAACTTTTGTGGATGACTATTCTCGTATGACATCTTT
>JAOXOE010029863.1:0-13830 GCA_028565055.1 Phoeniculus purpureus | reverse complement strand
AGAAGGAACTTCTTCCCAATGAGGGTGACAGAGCACTGGAAGGGGCTGCCCAGGGAGGTTGTGGAGTCTCCTTCTCTAAAGACCTTTAAAACCCATCCGGACATGTTCCTGTGTGACTTGATCTAAGGGGCAGGGGGATTGGTCTGGATGATCATTTGAGGTCCCTTCCAATCCTTACTGTTCTGTGATTCTATGGCTGAAATTAAATTATTACTTTTCCAGGTATTGCCTATGCTACTGTTTTGATTTTCTTTATTTTAATGGGTTTTTTAAAAAATTAAACAAAGATCATTATCTAGTGACCTGCACCTATTGGCACAAGATTGTTTCCATTCTTTGGGCTCAATTCAGCTCAGCTCACATCTGGGTCACTATAGAACTGTTCCTCCATTTCTTTCTCTTCCAGACCACAGTTATTTTACGGTTATTAGATAAAGGAGTAGTTACAGCTTTTAGGGAGAACAAAATGTAACTCAAGAGAAAAAGGAAATAAGATCTATCAGAAAAATTTGGGAAAAGCGTGAGCCCATAGCAAAAACTTTTTCGCTTTGAAACCAATTCTATGGTATTATTTTCAAAGTTCTAATAGCTATAAATGAGGAAACAGTTAATGACAGAAATTCCAATTACAACAAGGAATTTCATGCTCTGTAGCAACTAGTTTGGTGACACAAGAAATCATAAAGCTTAATTATTTGAATTTACCAGTGTTTCAGATGCTGCACTGAAACCTAATTAACTAGATCCAGCAGGACTTACAGCTGGGTAGACTACAGGTGGGGAATTTGCTGATCAATGTTTGAAAAAGAATTTATAATCACCTTGAAATAAAATGTGAGTCAATGTGTGAAAATACATTGCAAATCACAAAAATACTTTCCCCCGATTTAATGTCCTGTAATTGATCAGAATGAAAATGGGATGTTTTCCTTTGTCTTAGAATCTCTCTGCAGGAAAACTATCATTTCTGGGTCAGACTTTTTAGAGACCCAGCTACAAAGAATGAGGTATCTCTTGCATTGATGGTTTTCCTGCAAATAAACAAGTTCTCTTTATACCAGACTTCCCTCTTCCCTTCCTTCCCATAGCCCCACGTTCTTGAGTTTCTCTGCTATCCAGTGCAAGTGGGACCACAGGTTTGAGAGACCACAGGTTTTAGAAAAGTCCATTAATTCCTCTGTGACTTCTGCCTCTTGAACTTCACACATTATTTTTTCACTGTCTGTAATTGTAGTGAATTAACAGAAATTCACAGCAACTCGGTAAAATCTTCTAACTGCGATGAAGCAGCTTCTTTACACAGAAGTCAAAAGATGTGATTCCAGCATTCTCAGCAGATTTCCAAAATCCTGGTGATTGCTCTGAAAAGCATGGTATAGGAAAAAACCCCAACAGACCAATGTACAGGATTTCTCAGAATCCCTTTCTATAGCACTCAGATTCCATCAGAACTTTCTGAGTGTTTTTAATGGGTCTGGATGGATAGAAGTACAAAAAATTCTCTGTATTGTCTCTTCAAACTAGATCTTCTATGGCCTTCCAAATACTAGCACTCAGTATGCTCTCAAATAGTTGTCAATGAATTTTCCATCTTCATCAAATACATCCAGTTAATGCCACTTAAATGTACTTATAGCTCCATTTAGTTTTCTTTTTGTCACTTCTTCAACACAATTAGGATTCAGAAAAGGGGTCTCAAAAAAACCCCGAAGTCGACCACCCAAAAAAACCCCCACCCAAAAAAACCAACGAAAACACCCCCAAAAAACCCCCACAAAACAGTAACAAAACCTAAAACACGAAAGAAAGGAAAAATAGGCTGCTGTTGATGACTCGAAGATTTTAGCCCTTGATTAACAGAGGTCACTGCCTGAACAATTCCAAACATCATCAGAGCACTCAGGATTGAATGCAATCTGAATATTCATTCTTTGACTCCTGAATGGCTGTTTAAAATGCTGCCACATGCCCCAAATCCTTTCAAAATGAAAGCAACTTTGTGGGTCCTTGTAGTTTGCTTTATTGAGCCCTTGAGCTCAGAGCTGTGTCTTGCTGATCTGTGTCTGATTAAAAAAACCCAAATTATTACAGCTTTACTGCCCTCCTCTTGGAATTCCATAAACTCACTGAACTCTTGCTGTGGTAGCAGTTATATTTCTCTTCATCTATAGGTTGCTGCAAATGGAACATGCCTTATTATTATGCTATGCATTTGCATTTTTCATGGATTTGATTTTCTGCCTAAATATCTGGTGCCACAAGCAGCCTTTTGGTAGTAGTCTGGATCTCTCTAGAGAGTATTTTTATTGAGATTAACTATTTACATTTATGCTGTGTTTCTATTAGCTGATTTATTAATTCCTTCACTTAGAGCCTCTAGTAGAATCATTGAGTAAGGCAAGATTTTTTTTATCTACATGGAAATTTGTTGCTGAGGACCAAATCTCTTGGCTAAGTTCTTTTGCCACCTCAGCAAGAAACTTACTCAGAAAAAGGGGTAGAATTAGACTCTACTTGCATACCAGTGATGGAATTCTCAGCTGGACTAGAACAAGCTAATATAGTGTACAGAAACCATGTCCTTGCTGACCTTGCACAGAATAGCCTCAGAATCAAGGCCCTGCAAAGGACATTCTGGAGCTTTTATCCTATAACTTGCATTAATCAATACTTGGATGTTGCTTCTGCTCCATTTATTGCCATTCTTTTCATTATCTTCATTGAAAGCGGGCTCTAATTAAGTGGCTAGTTTATCTTTCTAGCTGCATGGCAATAAAGGCAAAATACGATCCTAGATCAATTATTTGTGACATGTTAGTCCATAATGCAAAGCTATAAAATACATAGCATATGAACCAGCGTTGTGTTGAGTCCTGAGCATTACAAAATGTAATGCAGATGAGCTAGAACACTCTGACACGAAGTATCTTCAGTGTTTACTGCTGAATCCAAGTTAGAATTCATCAGGCTATGGACAGTAAGAGTCCAATTTTACTGTGTCCCCCCCATTGCCTGTAGCAGGAAACTTGGCGCCTTCCACAAGGACAAACATGAAAGGGCATCCTGTCTCAGCACTAGAAAGCAAACGACCCAATCAACATCCAAATGCAGCAACATCCATGCACCAAGTGCCAACTAGATCAGGCCTCAAAGAAGCAGCAAAATGAAGATGAAATATTCCCATCTAGTGAAATGTTTTTCACAGAGTTTATGTAAAAGAAAGAGATTTCTTCTCTTTCTCTGAAGGTCAGTAAGAACTACTTATGTCTAAAAGTGACAAACTTGCCAATGACTCCTCACTGAAAACAGCCTGCTGGACATATCATCTCATTTCACCAAGGTTTTATGTGCCAAACCCAGCAGCACTTAGTCTCTCAGGTAACAAGTACTGCAGGCAGTCGCTGAAGTACCCCAAAAGCACCAACAAACACTGATGACCGCACAGAAGCAAGTTCTACGGGAAAGGAAACTGATTCCTTCTGTCTTGGGCCACAAGTAGTTGCTTCTTGCAACCTCTGTGGCTCAGGCTCTAAAACAAAAGCTGAATCTGCTCTCTAAAGAGCAGAACTTCACACAGGCAAAAATCTGACTTTACTCAAGCTCGATTTTTACGAAGTGTGAATTACAATTCCTACATCTAAGCTCACCTGCTCCTGCCAGGACCTTTGGGAAAGGTTGCCTCACCAGGTCAGGGAATGTTGCTTTCTCTTAGCATTTTCACCTGGAGAGGGCAACGGTCACAAATGGCAAAGGATGTTACGATTTCTCACTCAAATGTAGTTATATTTAATTTCTCTGTTAGAGAGCAAGAAACAATGTGAATTCATTAATATATACACAAAGGCTAATAAAAGACTTCATAAACTCAGCTACTCGGTTTTGATGAGGTACTGCTGTTTAATTTCATCAAGGCTTGCTGGTTTTAGCATTCATTCAGCAGGAGACAGCAGTTCAGCTCCAATTCTTCTGGACTCTCAACAGATGCCCACTATTTTCTGCCTGTCTGCAGCTGCTCTTAAAGAGATTGGAAGAAATATGGGATCTCTCTGTAATATACAGTGGTTCTTCACAAGATCTATTGAAAAAAAGCCTTTGGGGTAGAGACCAACATTTGCATTGACCTATTCTAGAAGTTCCCATCTAGAATCGCAGAACATTAGGGATTGGAAAGGACCTCGAAAGACCATCTAGTCCAATCCCTCTGCCATAACAGGATCACCTAGATCCAGTCACACAGGAACATATCCAGGCAGGTTTTAAATGTCTCCAGAGAAGGAGACTCCACAGTCTCCCTGGGCAGTCCCTTCCAGTGCTCTGTCACTTTCATTGGGAAGAAGTTCCTTCTCATATTGATATGGAACCTCATATGTTTCAGCTGACACCCAATGCCCCTTGTCCTACCATTAGGTGACACTGAGCAGAGCCTGGCTCCATCCTCCTGACACCCACCTTTCATATATTTGTAAACATTAATGAGGTCACCCCTCCGTCTCCTTTTCTCTAAGCTCAAGAGACCCAGTGTCCTCAGCCTTTCCTCATAGAGGAGATGTTCCACTCCCTTAACCATCGTTGTGGCTGTGTTCAGGACTCTCTATAGGAGTTCTGTTCCAGAGGGGCAAATGGCATCAAATGCAACACTGCTGTTCATAAGCTCATTAGACCTTGCCTAGCTTAACAAAATACACACCTAACCCTTTAGATTCCAACTTAAAGGTTTCAACACCAGCTTTGCTCCTCAATCACCTTAGAAGACAGAAGACTAGAGCTGTCTGAAGACAACCAGCAGACAATACGGAATTGTAGACATAAGATAATGTTGGATGTACAGTATGCACCTTGGCACAAACTGAAATGATTTAGAGTCTTACCTAGATGTACTGCGTATCGCTTCTGGTCAACCTGTAATATCAGAAAAGGTTTGTCATATGTGATTCATTCTTCATCAGGGCTGGTTCATTTATGCAAAACAATTGACACATGACAGATTTACCTGTGGATTGATTGCCTTCATTGCAAAATCAAAAATCTCCTTTGCAGTCTGAGGATCTGCGAAATAATCCAGTGAGGGGTGTTACAGTACTGACACACAAGATGAAGTGTGAAGACAAAAGTACTTCTAACCAAAGCTTGATATGAATGAAGAATCAATATTGGAAATCCTTACAGTTATCATTTTAAGAGGCAGAGACATTTCCTCCTAAAATATTTATAATTTAAAAAGAATTACACATCTATATTGACCCATTTTGCTGAACGCTGATGTTCTAACAGACATGTCTCTTCTAAGAATCACAGAACATTAGGGACTGGAAGGGACATCAAAAGATTATCCAGTCCAATCCCCTCGCCAGAGCAGGATCACCAAGACCAAGTCGCACAGGATCACCAAGCCACACAGGAACATATCCAGGCAGGTTGTAAATATCTCCAGTGAAGGAGACTCCACAGTCCCCCTGGGCAGCCTGTTCCAGTGCTCTGTCACCCTCACTGTGAAGAAGTCCCTCTATAGATAACAGAACCACTTCTCTGCATAAACCACGTTTTGGCTTCAGTGGGACTCACAGATTTCCAGTTAGACAACCGCACTTCAAACACTTACATGTCAAAACACATTGATGAAGCCTCTCCGCACCAAGACAGACAACAAAGGCTGTGCAGGCCTTGATTTCCCACAAAACACCTACCACTGGGGAAATGTTCAAGTTCACAGCAAAAAATGGTGCTGCTTCCTGTCTGTATAAAGACTAAAATACATCAAATTGTGTCTTTCACACAGAAAAAGAACCTACCTTCCTCCACAGACTTGGTGAAGTTGTACATGAGTGCAACCAGTCCCCTCAGACATCCTGCTACAACAGGTAGCTTGGGTCCCCTTGTAGCTGATGTCATCTACAAACAGTGAGAGTTGAATACAAAAATTAATTTATCCTCAAGGTAAGAAAAATTTACACCCAGGCTTCCCAGTTCCTACAAGTGTAGATAAAACACCACAATCCTCCTTATGTCAGCCTCTACGAATACAAGTCCACAGAAATGTATCCTACTCATAGGGAGTATACAGGGGCACAACAAATCCTTTGGAAAACATGAAATAACTCTACCCTTAGTAAATGTGAGAATGACACCAAGTTGTGGGGGAGTGTCGATCTGCTGGAGGGGAGGAAGACACTGCAGAAAGATCTGGACAGGCTGGGTCAATTAGCAGAGGCCTACAGGATGAGGTTTGACAGGGCCAAAGGCAGAGGCCTACACTTTGGCCACAATAACCCCCTGCAGCTACCGCCTGGGGGATGGGTGGCTGGAGAGCAGCCTGGCAGAGAGGGACCTGGGCGTACTGGGTGACAACCGGCTGAACAGGAGCCAGCAGTGTGCACAGGTGTCACAGAAGGTCAAAGGTATCCTGGCTTGGATTGGCAGTACTGTGGCCAGCAGGACTAGGGATATAACTCTCCTCCTGTACTGGATGATGGTGAGGCCTCCCCTCGAGTACTGGGAGCAGTGCTGGGCCCCTCACTTCAAGAAAGAGATTGAGGGGCTGAAGTGGCTCCAGAGGAGCAATGAGGCTGGGGAAGGGACTGGATGGAAAGACTGATGACGAGAGACTGAGGGAGCTGGGGGTGTTTAGCCTGGAGGAGAGGAAACTAAAGAAGGACCTTATCACTCTCTGTAACTCCCTGAAGGGAGGTTGAGGTCAGGTGGGGGTTGGCAACCAGCGACAGCACCAGCACGAGAGGGCAGGGCCTGAAGTTGTCAGGGGAGGGTTAGGTTGGATGTTATGAAGGACTTCCTCACAGAAAGGTTGATCAGACACCAGAATGGACCACCCAGGGAGACAGTGAAGTACCCATCCCTGGAGGTGTTTAAGAAAAGAACTGGATGTGGGCCTCAGTGCCCTGGTCTAAGTGATTGTGGTGAAGTTAGGCCAGAGGCGGGCTTGATGATCTTAGAGGTCTTTTCCAGCCTCAATAATTCCATGAAATGTGTTCCACCAAGACCAACCCCAGTAAAACTCACAGAGCACACATTAATGTCTTCAAAGTGCAGAATACAGGAAAGTTCAGCAGAACTGTAGTATCTACCTGAAGTACAAGGATTTTGCAGCTAGAAGAGACCAAATCAGAAACCACCAGCACATGGCAGCATAATTTTTCTTGGGTGTTATCGCAATGACCATCATGTGCCATCTTTTCTCACAGTAAACTGGTTATTTCAGTGTCACTGATGGCCTAGAATTTTTAAAGATTCTCAGAACCAGAGAACACAAACTTGATCAGCCCTTAAAGAAACATCTATGATTGTTCAGCTTGATCCCTACAAACTATTCTAGTTTCCAACATACAGCACTATCCACATCAAAGAAAAAGAGCCAAAGGAAAGTAAGAGCCTGCAAAGACATCTCAGTCTTACCTGTGCTTTAAGTTCTCCCAAATAAGCTCGGAACAGCTTTTCAGAGTTGTCGATCATGTCAGTAGGCTGTACCTCTCCCAAAACTCCCAACAGCTCATAAATCTTCTCCAATACTAGAAAGTAATTTAATATCGTTAAAAATTAACTACTGAAATCATTATTTTGACACTCCCATTGCAATCCCCATGCAACTTACAACCACAAGAAGACCACCCCTGATGGTTTAATTGGTGATTAGCATGTTACATACAGATATCTGCACACTACAATGTGAGAAGCATCCTCCTCTGAGTTAAGCACTTTTACTCTTTTTAAAATATGTCTTAGAAAACTGATTAACAAAGGCTGTATCCATCGAGGAAGCATCTATCTATCACTACTCCAAGTCTGGTGGAGGCCTTTCAGATTGTCCTAGGTCTTGTAAGTACCATCAGGGTCAAGGCCTGAGTTCAGGAATGTCAACACACTTTCCAGGAATGGTGACTGTTGCTGCTTTGCAAGAGCAGGAACACAAGAACAAGTTAACTGTAACATTCTAGCAGCTGCTTCTAGGCTTGAGTTCAGACTAAAGGGTTCTATGCAGGCACAGAATGCTTTGAGAGGGCTAGGGCTGTGAAGCCAAGATTTCAGCTATAACTAGCCTAGAAGATCAATCTAGAACTTGTATTAGTATGCTTTACATCATGAACAACATAGTAAGGCAAGGCAGGAACTGATGAACTTGCATCACAGGCAAGCAATGAAGAACCTAAAACACTAAAACTGTAGCTCGGAGGATTAGAGGCAAACTTAAGTGGTTCCACACAAATATGAGAAGAAACTTCACAGTGAGGATGACAGAGCACTGCAACAGGCTGCCCAGGGGGGTTGTGGAGTCTCCCTCTCTGGAGATGTTTAAAACCCGCCTCGACATGTTCCTCTGTGACTTGGTCTAGGTGATCCTGCTGAGGCAGGGGGATTGGACTAGATGATCTTTCGAGGTCCCCTCCAATCCCTAATGTTCTGTGATTCTGTGACTAAACTGACCAAGGCTGGAATAAGGCTTCAGGAATAGACTGAAGTATCTGTGAACTTTGACAGGGATGGGCAGTGTCTGCTTTTGGCAAGCTGCTGGAGGGCCCAGGACTACTGTAAAGGATCAAAGTTACAGGGGTAAAGTGTAAATAAAATAGGCGTAAGAGTAACTTCAAAGGTTGAACTACACCAGGCTAGCACTGAACCTGGGAAAAGAAATAAAATAAATCAAAGAGCCTAGCCAAGTTATTATGGTGGTTAGCAACAAGAAAGCCAGAACTACATTCAATAGGCACTCACTAAGAACAACAGATTAGACATAAAAATACTCTTTTATATTGGGAATCCTAAACCAGATCTGTGTTGAAATTGAGTATGAACTGCCACCACTAAACTTAATGGTATGATTCCTCCTACCTGCCAGCTCATACAGACATATATATAGGTCTACTAAGAAGTGGCTAAATGCAAGATCATGATCAGAACACCTGAACAAATTTTACTAGCTCTAAACCAAGATGGCTACTGTTTTCAAACACATTGAAACAATCAACATATCAAACATATTGCCATGGGAATAGTGATTTAAAACCCAACAAAAACTGAGTATAAATAAAACAAAGGACATAGAGAGAAAAATGGAAGCCTACCTGTATCAGAAATTTTACTTTTTGTGGCAAGTTCCCCATAAAATTTAATAAATATCTCCCCAACTTTCATTTCTTCCATCAGATAGGAACGCCTTAGGCTTTGGAGCAACTAAGATAGATTTAAAAAAAGAAAGTTTAGGAAAATCACTGGTATCACTACTACAACACTACCTGGCCTGAATAAAAAAAAAGGACATTTAACTTCAGCTGAAGTGTGCTATTCAGTGAGAGAGATTTAAGGTGACCGATGCAGGAAAGAATGTTGACATGAAATCTACCTTAACAACAAACTACCTTCCTAATTATATATATTATGTATAAATAAAACAATTCTATAATTCATATTATACATATTAAACAATTATGTAATTGATAGTATACATATTATATACAGATAATTACATGAAAATTATACAGAGTAAAATTTCAATTTTATAAGCATCTAATGCATTCTAGGGAAGCACAGTATGAAATTGCTGCCTCATGTAGTAATAAAAGTTCTCCAAAAAACTCCCTTGTCCTCATCCATATCATTCATACCTGGTGAGACCGCATGTGGAATAGTGTGGACACTTCTGGGCCCCTCAGTTCAAGAAGGACACAACTGCTGGAGAGACTCCAGTGCAGAGCCACAAAGATGATAAAGGGAGTAGAACATCTCCCTAGTAAGGAAATGCTGCGGGAGCTGGGTCTCTTGAGCTTAGAGGAAAAGTGACTGAAGGGTGACCTCATTAACGTTGATAAATATGTGAAGGGTGGGTGTCAGTAGGATGGAACCAGGCTCTGCTCACTGGCATCTCATGATTCAACAAGGGGCAATGGGTGTAAGCTGGAACAGAGGAGGTTCCACATAAATATGAGAAGGAACTTCTTTAAAGTGATGGTGACAGAGCACTGGAAGGGGCTGCCCAGGGTGGTTGTGGAGTCTCCTCTGGAAACATTTAAAACCTGCCTGGACATGTTCCTGTGTGATTTGGTCTCGGTAATCCTGCTGTGGCAGGGGGATTGGACTAGATGATCTTTCGAGGCTCATTCCAATCCCTAATGTTCTGTGATTCTGTAATGTATCACATTATATTACTATAGAATCTAGAATACTATTGAATACTCTAGAATACTATAGGATCATTTCAGCTGGAAAAGACTTTCCAGATTATCGAGTCCAACCTTTTCCTAGCCCAATAATCATTATATATTAATATATAATATTTTGAAGTAAGAATACCACTGAACTGCAAAATTTCTCCTTAAAAACCATAATAGAAAGGGGAGAAGACCTGCAGCTATCCACAACACTCACGTCTTGCTCTAGCAGATGAAAGAATGACATTCTCACATCTGAGCAAACCACTGAAGTAATATCAAAGACAACCTGTCAGTAAGACTTATCACTTACTAACATCTAATTATTGAGCTATCATCACTCTGATCTTGCTACTGCAGATTTTCTGCATGATACACCACAATTACAGCAATACAAAGGATACCTTTTCCAGAAACAAGAGAGATTTACAAAACATGCTTTTACCTTAATCAGAAGTTCCAGAGCTGGGATTTTACATTTTGCTGCTCTGTCTTTTGTATAAACACTAATACAAGTTTGCTGGATAGGAAACAAAAAGGAGATTGTAACATTCATAAGTAGAGAAAGGAATTAAAAGACAGCAATATGTTCATCTACCTCTTTAAAGTTCTTGTTCATAACAAATTTAAGGCCTATTATAAAAGATTAAACCAACAAAAATGTGTAGTCCTGTAAGTGGCTCCACTGCCAACAGTGCAGTGCTGTGTGACACAACAAATCCCAGCTCAAGCAAAGAACAAGTGCTACTTACGGAATAAGAGACGCATACAGGAAATGTTCTGTCTATCATGCCTTACAACATGTAGCTACTAATTTGAGATCAGAAAGCACAGTGATGTGGTCAAGTATTTCTATGCAAAGAAGTATTATTCAACAATTTAGACTCAAAGAACCTAATTTTTAGAATTACTGTAGCTTCCACCAGCTTCTGCATGTATTGCAAAAGGAAAACCTTTGCAGCAGATAATTTTAGAAATCAGTGTTTATGATTAACCATCACCTATACAAATATTTACAATATTACCCTTGGAACTATAAATTAGTCTGTGTGAATTAAAAGCTGTAACTATAGTTTTAATTACTTATTTTCAAAATCAGTATTTATTGTGTTCTATAAACTCTATCATCGAGAAACAATTCCACAAGTCTCTCTTGTATGAATTACACTGTATGTACATCAAGTCATTTCAGGTGTAACAAGAACACCAGAGATGAGTAAAGGCAGAATGTGAGGGGTGAGGAATAGTTACCAGTCTTATGGTACAAGCTCCACCATAGAATCATAGAATAATTCAGGTTGGAAAAGACCCTTGGGATCATCGAGTCAAATCATCAACCCTACAAGTCACTCCTAAACCAGATCCCCTAACACTATATCTAAGGACTTTTAAACACATCCAAGGATGGTGACTCAACCATGACACTGGGCAGCCCATTCCAATGAGGCAGCCCATTCCAGCAGAGTCATTCCAACCACTCTGCAAAGATCTTTAGCAAATAACTTTCCTTTACCCACCTTAATGCTACAGGCATAAGGATGAACTTTGTCACCAACTTTTTCCATAAAGACACAAAGAAACTTCAGTGCTTCTTCCCTGCAATCTCGAAACTGCAAAGTTATAAGAAGAAAGTATTTAGTTTTAACATGCCTGATACTACATGCTGTTCACATTTGCAGTGGCGTAGCAGAGATGTAGTGTTGTAGGTCCTTATCTGGACCCCCACGTGTCCCACCTGGGTCACCACCAACGTCATGGGCCAGAGACCCTGACCATATTTCAACTAAGACCTTTTACCTAAAGCATCAGACAGAAAGGGAGGGTTTAACAAAACCACTTATGAATCTGCAGGCAATGAAATAACTTGGGAAGAAAGGCCTCAAGACATTTTAATTCACTCCCCCAACCAGGTATCACAAGAAATGAATCCCGCAAGATAGAGACAGAGACATATGGAGTGCTGTCACATACTTATATACTATAGTGAGATAAATGTCCAAAGAATCATTATTACAAGTTGCTGAGGTGGTAGAAGAGGGGAAGGAGCTGGGGGGCAGCCAAATTTTTAAACCCAAACTTTAAACTTTTCTGCAGAAAACACTCAAAAGACTCATAAATTCTACTCAGCTTTTAAAGCATAACAATATTGCACCATCACAACATTACTTTCAAAATTAATTTCAAATTACCTCCTCGATGCCGAGGGATTTGCGGATGAAGTCCAGCAAGCCATGTTCTTGGGAGAACAACAGGGACAGGTGCAGCGCTGCAGGGAAGGCATCAAACCAACCGTCAGGCAGGCACTTTAATCTGTGGGGCTGGCAGGGCTGGACATTGCCCAGCCTGGCACCTCGTGCGGGCAGGATGCTGGTCACCAGGGTGCCCAAGTGATCTGCACCTAGCTGAAGATGCCCCTGCTCACTGCACGAGGCTTAGACTACCTGACTTTTAACGGTCCCTTCCGACTCAAACCATTCTATGATGCTGTGATTAACCCGGGTGTTTCTGACGTCCCCATGGGCAGGGTCAGCCTGGGGCAGGCTGGAAGCGAGGAGTCCCTCAGTATTGTACCAGTTTAACAGTTACCAGAGCCAACTGGCCGTCCCTGCCCCGAAATGAACCTTCTGCATCCTACCAGCAGGGCGCAAGTCAATGTGCAGTGTGGGGTGAAGAGCTGAGGCAGGACCACCGATCCGCCTGCGTCTCCCTCCACCAGGGAACCCTCCTCAGGCTAAGCAGCCACTGTTTTAAACACCCCAGCGAAGCAAGAGCACCCCCGGGCCTCGGCCGGAATGCCCTAGACCCTGCTCGTAGTCCCAAGCCCCGCTCGGACATTCCCAGGACCCAGCCCCTCCCCGGCGCACCCTGCTTGCCGGGGTCCAGCCCGCCGAGGCAGCTCTCGCCCAGGCTTCGCAGCAGGCTGTAGCCGTGCAGGGCGCTGTCGGAAACATCACCGGGCTGCAAGCACCGGTGCAGCTGGGCCAGGCACTGCTGCAACCCGGCCATGCTGCGTCGCCACTGGCGGAAGCGGGACAGGAGGAGCCGCCCCTGGTCGGTTCCAATACAGCGCGGGTGGGGAGATTTTACGGAGGTAGTTCTGTTTAAGGCCGGTTTTCGTAACTAGTGTCAGGGCACTTCGAGGGATGGGGCATCCACAACTTCCCTGGGCAGTTCCAGTGCCTCAGTAACCACACAGGGAGGAATTTCTTCCTAAGATCTAAATGTCATCTCTTTCAGCTTGAAACCATTCCCCTTGCCCTATCACTAGAGTTCCTCATAAACAGTTCCTCTCCAGCTTTCTTGTAGCCTCTTCAGGTACTGCTGCACGGAACCCCCAGAGACTTCTGTAGGCGGAACAGCCCCAAATCCCTTAGACTGTCCCTAGAGCAGAGGTGCTGAGCCCCCTGATCATTCCTGTGGCCTCCTCCGGACTGGCTCCATCAGCTCCATGTCCTTACATTGAGCACTCCAGAGCTGGATGCAGTACTCCTTAATAAACTTGATAATTAACGAATATACTCATCAATACTAATTTGTACTGTGTAAGCGACTGACTGCTGTCACAATGCGGGCAGCTCTTTTTGCTGGTGACCACCTAGCTGCCAGCTTTGCCTAAAGCTCCGCTACACCCCTCGGCTCCGGGTGTATTAGAACACGGGGTGAGCTCCCACTGGGG
>JAOXOE010029862.1:0-13836 GCA_028565055.1 Phoeniculus purpureus | reverse complement strand
TTCAGTTTCCTAAGATATCCATTGTCTGGCAAATTTATCCGAGATCTCACTGAGACCTGACTGCTTTGGTTTCCTTTGCCCTTAAAACCCGGGAGCAAAGCAGTCTCTTAGTTTCAACCCGTTAACAGCACTTAAGACACAAATCAAACTCAATAGTTCGGTATTTAACACATCAGTCAAGATCTGGTTCGTGCTGTTATTTACTGCATGCACTTAAAACCCACTCTGAAGACAGCTCTAATAAATCTCGTAGGTTTTCCTGTGGTACTCATCACTGTAAACTTCTGATCACTGCTGAAGCAGTAACAGATTCATTTTCTCAAGTATCTACATTTAGCCCAAATCTGGAGCTAAATGTAGCAGTTGCTCTATCACCTGAAGATCCCTCCCCAGCAGGGAAGACCCACTGGTTGACATTAATTAAAACAGGTTGACTGGAACAACCAAACTAATCCCTATCACTGAAGCACAGAATCATAGAATCATTAGGGATTGGAAGGGACCTCAACAAATCATCTAGTCCAATCTCCCTGCCACTGCAAGATCACCTAGACCAAGTTGCACAGAAACACATCCAGGCAGGTTTTAAATGTCTCCAAAGAAGGAGATGTCACAACCTCCCTGGGCAGCCTGTTCAAGTGCTCTGTCACCCTCACCGGGAAGAAGTTCCTTGTCATATTTATGCAGAACCTCCGATGTTCCAGCTGACGCCCATAAGTACATAAAAAAAGTACATAATATAAAGTGTACAAAGTTATACTCGGCTTAGTGAGTGCATGGTGGTAACAGAAACCCTCAAGGGCAGGATAGTGACCAAGATCCTCCAGGGATGGGAAGAAACAGGTAGAGCTGAGCCCCCACCCTGAGCCAACTCCCCCTTTATGCTGGTGTGGCATCTACTTGTGAGCCAACCTGGGGCAGCTGTCCTGGCTGGCTCCAAACTGCTCACAGCTGCTCACCTGAGGGTCTGGTCCACAGAAACTAGGTCAAGAAGGTACTGAAAGACATTTTGCCTTTTTACAGGCAGCAAATTGAAGACAAACTGTTTGGAGGCAAAAATTGTCCACTCCTATTAGTTACCAGCCACTCAGGATAGTTCAGTAGTCCGTAAATCAGCAAGTGACTCACATCAGTCACAAGTTTGTGCATTTGGAAATTTAGAATGAAGCTGCTCAGATCTAACGCCAGAAACACAGAACATACGGTGAACGTAACACGAATCACAGAACCACACAACATTAGGAATTGGAAGGGACCCCGAAAGATCATCTAGTCCAATCCCCCTCCCAGAGCAGGACCACCTAGACCAAGTCTCACAGGAACACATCCAGGTGGGTTTGGTTTCAGTGGCTTCAAAGCCGTGGTATGAAAGACAGAAACACAATCTTCAGTCGTAATTAGTGTTTTTCAAACATAAGACCATTCTTCCTCTACCAGCAAGGTTCTCTCATTTATATCATTTCATTCCATGCCTACAGCAAAGGAGGCATCGACTCCACAGACAGCTTCACTGCCCAGACAGCACTGTTTTACTGTCATGGAGTGAAGCCCACTATAAACACTGCACAGTCAAGATCTCACCGACTGAATCTGCCCAGACTTAACTTCCCAGGTGATTCTGGTTAGGTGCTGGGACAACAAAGAAAGCAGAGATAATTGGCATGGGAGAGGCTTTCCCAAAAAAGCTTAACTGTAGCTGCTCCGTTCTAAAAGTTTATATTTTCACATAAAAGACACAAAGAAGAGATGATATACTCTTGGGACTTTATTGCTGCCAACAGCATTCATGGCAGGACACCAGAAGGTGACAGTGAACCAGGAAAGAGCAACTCATTTGCTTTAGATACACAGAAAATCAAAGAGATTGGCCTGGGTTGACAAGATGAACAAATATTGTTATAAGAAGCAGTTTTTTCTCCTGACATTAATTACTCTGAGTACACATCTGAAGAAGATATTCTCTGAATCCTGGCTCACATAGCAGGACTGTCTGAAATGGAAAAAGAATGGATGTGTTCCTGTGTGACTTGATCTAGGTGGTCCTGCTGCGGCAGGGGGATTGGACTGGATGATCTTTCGAGGTCCCTTCCAATCCCTAGTGATTCTATGAGTCTAAGTAGTTATAAGGTCTTACCACAGACGTAAAGATTTGTCTGTTTTATTCTTGGATCTATTCATTTCAATATGTTTTATTATTATTTCGTTACTGTAAGAAATAAAGTGCATTCTGCATTTCTCGCTCAGCTGTCCAGTGTGATATCCAGAACGACTCCTTAAGAATTATTTTAGGAACACCCATCCAAACACAATATTCCCCTTTCCATTCTCTGAAATCCTTTGCCAGCAATTTTGATGCCCAGGAGGCATTTTCCTCTCTGCTAATAAATGTAAGTGCTCTGACTACAAACTCCCAGATGTCCTTGGTCTCTCTTATAGCTGTATGTGGTTAGAATACCCAGTCCTATGTCTTGATCATTCTCCAGCCCTGTCCCAATTCTTTATTTCTTTCTGTTTGTCAGAAAATTTGAATTGGGGAAATAACTAAAGTAATTCCCATTCTGAGTAATATTTTGGCTCTTTTTTTTTAGCATCTCTGGAATCACTGAAATTTTCATGCTTTTATGTTAAGAAATCCTAAAATTAGTGACAATGCTGTAACTGTCAGCAGGCAGTTCGCAAGCAGCTGGTGTGAAAATGGAAGCCTCTGAGAAGCACTGAGAAGAACAAATGAAGCAAGAGCTGCAATTACTGCCATCCATTACTGCAATTAATTAAAGTAGACAATAGGGGCACACAGATCTTAATGTCTTCATTGCATGCAAATTCTTCAATACTGATCTTGTACCTCACGAAGAAAAAATAGCAGAGCACTCCTACTTCCAGGCTATATATCTCAGTTTCACAAAACTATCTGATTCAGCCCTATGGGGAAACATTTGGCTTGGGCATTTAAAGAGCAAATATATCTCCATTGTCCAGGGAAACCCAGGTTTCTGGAATTTTTAGTACACATTCAAGCTGTGGGATTCACAAGGGGTTCTCAGGCTTCCAGGAAATGGTATCACAATTCAGGCGTGGCTTAATTATATCCAGACTGGCCAAGGTGTATCATCTTTCTCCATCAGTTCCCACCTTACCTATGTCGTAGTTTCAACTGGAAGTAAATCAGGATATGTTAGGGAAAGAAGGATGTTTTAGCAGGTTCTTGCTCAAGTTAATAAGAGAACAGTAATTGAACATCTCATTTAAGTACATTTGGGTGGAGAAATTAGGTTGGTGACTTCACATTCAGCATTCCACCTGTTTTCAAAGCACTTTGGCCAAAGCAAACCTGAGGAGTCACAGCAATGAGCAATCCAGTGCTCAACTCTGTTGTCCTGCTACCAAGTTGAAGCCTCCTGGGCTCCTCTTTCATATGTGGGAGCACACAAATAATGTTGAACTGTAAATATTTTCACATTATTACTTATTCAGATGTAAATATACTTAGATTGGTGCCTTCCAAAGAGCTATGTTAATGTCTATATCAACAAGGGACAAAAAGACAACCTCTAGAACTTTCTACAGTAAACATGCCTTTTAGGAGGCAAGCAAGGTGGGAATTCTTGGACAATACTACAGTATCTCAAAATGTCTGCTCTTGAGGAATGGTTTTGTGATAACCTGTATTTCTTTCCACCTCCTTAAAAATACTGTTTGTTTCCATAGGAACGAAAAGAAAGGAGGAAAATTTGATAGATGGGAAGAAAGCTGTTTGTGTAGTAGCTAGACAAGCATAGCAGAAGAAAAGCATCAAGCAATCGTTTGGCCAGTGACTTGCTGAACAGGGTCTAGTTCCCTACTAGTTTTGGGTTTGTTTTGTCCCAGAGCAAAATTTTTATTCTGAGTTTCTTATCAGAACTCTGTTGAACAACTCTATCCATAACCCCACACTCACACAATGCTTAGCTGTCCTTCAAGTAACCCAGGTCTCATAGAATTGTAGACTCAATCATCAAAGTCGGAAGAGACCTTCAGGACCAAGTCCAACCATCCACCCTACAACCCCCAAGCAGTAAATATCTCCTGAAACACCATGTCCACACCTCCAGGGATGATGCCTCCACCACCTCCCTTGGGCAGCCTTTTCCAAGGCCTCACAACTCTTTCTGCAAAGAATTTTTTCCTAAGATCCAATCTGAACCTACGCTGGTGCAGCTTGACCCCGTTTCTTCTTGTCCTATTGCTAGTCACTAGCGAGAAGAGGCCAACACCTGCCTCACTACAACCTTTTTTCAGGTAGTTGTAGAGAGAAATGAAGTCTTCCCTCAGCCTCAGTCTCTTCTCATCAGACCTGTTCTCCAGACCCCTAATCAGCCTAGCTGCCCTTCTCTATACCCTCTCAGCACCTTGATGTCCTTCTCATACTGCGGTGCCCAAAACTGCACACAGTACTTGAGGTGCAGCCTCACCAAAGCTGAATATAGGGGTAGGGTCATCTCCTTGGTCCTACTGACCACACTATTTCTGATGCAGGCCAGGGTGCCATTGGCTTTCTCAGCCACCTGGGCACATTGCCAGCTCATGTCCAGCCGGTTGTCAACCAACACGACTCTTCCTTTTTTCTTAAAAGAGATTACGTGAAAGAAACAAAAATGCTCGGAACAAGCGACACAACAACGCAGCTCAAAGCTAGCAAAGTGAGTACCACGTAACATAGAATAACACATAATGAACCATCTGAGAGTTCAAGTGCCTGACTCAGCAGTGATAGCCCTCTCTGGCACTGTCCTGCAGCACTCAGCATGTTTTGAAAACACCTGAAAGAGCCACTTAATTTGGTAGATCCTCATGAAACAGCTGGTAATGATATGGTGAGTTTATGTCAATGAGCAACGTAAGTTCAAGTGGGATTCTGACCAGACTCGGTCCTTATTATAAGGCTCTTGAGAACTTTCCCCAGAGGCAGACTTTTGTTCCTAGAATCAGTGCAAAATTGTTCTCTTGGTAAAGCCTATCTGGTTTGTCAAAACTCTTTCCTGCTGTGCATGATATGGCTTTCACACTTGGACAGGCGGAGCTTAACTTCCCTCTTATGCTGGTCTGACAATTTCTGATTTGGCACACGGAAAATTCCGTGCACATGGTGTTCATGGGTTAGGCTTCTCAAATCAGTTAATCTTGTTCTGGCACAAACTTTACTTGAACAAAAACTTGCAGACAAGCTGTCGTAGTATTAAATAAGGATAAGAGCTCTTCAGATGCTTCTCAAGAGCTCTAGCAAGTAAACGATCATCTGTCTTTAATTAGTTCATTAATGAGTAGAAGGGTGCATTTAAATTAAGGCATCACAAGGATATTTTTACATATAAATATTAGAATTTGTAGTAGGATAGTCTTTTCTGGTCATCTTTTCTGAGGCAGAAGAAATCACTCTGTGTTAAAGAATTGATGTGTTTTACATATTTACTGCTACCCAGGTGGCGTCTTCGCTTTAGCACACATATAAAATCGTATTCGTGCATGCTCTTTGGGTACTAAAAATAGGTTTTCATCCTGGATATTGCAACTGACAGTTTTCATGGGCAAAAAATTGTGTAACATAAGAAATTGCCTGTTATTTGAAGATGAAATGTAAGTCTCAGGCAGTGAAGCCGAGACGGAAAAGTAAAATCCCTGGAGAACTGAATTTAGCGACAGTTTATGTCATTGTTGTGTTCTTCAACAGAAGTGAGGTTATCAGAGTAACGTCACATATGTATGTGTGTGTGTGTATATATATATGTGTATACACACACATACACACACAACACATTCTCCCTGACAAGTACTTTTCATACCCCTGAAATGCATTTAGCAGTAATTACATTAGACAATTTCATTGTCAAAGTCATAAAAAAAGTAAACAATGGCTTCCAGCATTAGCCCTTCTAGCTCAATGTTTTAATTTAATTAGCCGATTGTCATGAAGTTCCATCTACCTGTTTGGCAAAAATCCTTCCTTTATTTGTATGGTAGAGTTGAGAAGATTGGTAAAATTTCACCTACCCTGTCTGCATCCAAGTCCCGGCTTAAACAAAGGAGCGTCAGAAATCAACGTGTTTAACAATTAAATGTAATAAACGTCAAGCTGCCTGTCCAAAACTGGGCTTTTAGCAGTGCTGGACGTACGTGCCGTTTTGAGTTCCCCAGTTACTGAAGAATAGTCAGATGAAGAAAAAAAAACCACTGGGCTGGAGGCAGGAAAATGAAGTGACTGCATGATGAGAGAAAGTGAAGTCACATTCCTTTGTCTGAGTCCTGAATGAGTCACATAGTTTTAAAGTAGGCAGCAAAACAAACAAGCAACAAAGCCTGGAAGAAGATCTGAAAGCCATGTATCTCATTTTTGAGTAAGAACTCTGTCAGCAAAGCTGTAATCAAGTTCTTCTTTGCTTTTCCTTGCTTGCTTAGCACAATGACAGCCTCAGTAGAAAATGTTCCTTTTTTCACCAAAGACTAGGTTTGAAGACATTTCCTAAAGAAAATAGATGTCTCAGTTTGAATCTCCCTGGGCAGACACAGGACCTTAACTCATGTCTCACTTTGAATCTCCCTGGGCAGATACAGGACCTTAACTCATGTCATCTGATTTACTGGACAAGTCAATGTTCTTGGTCAGCAGGAATTTATGCAAAAAATGAAATTACAAAATCACAGAACGTTAGGGGTTGGAAGGAACCTCGAAAGATCGTGTTTTCTTCAGATCTATTTTCGGCTCAACCAGTCCAGACTTATAGATCAGACCTGTCACGAGACTATGCTGTGAAGTCACATAGTCTGTGCAGTCCTCGTAGGTTTGTGTGTGGGGCCAACAGATGGTGACTTCAGCATTTGTAGTAGCCAAAACTCAAATACTCTAAAGTACCCCAAGAACTGTTTAAGCAAATATCATGCAGGCTAGACGGAATTTTCCTGCTTTGTGTCCCTAATGAAAGACAAACAAATCCCCCTGGGTATGTTCCTGTGCGACTTGGTCTAGGTGGTCCTGCTGGGGGGGCGCAGAATGGACTAGATGGTCTTTTGAGGGCCCTTCCAATCCCTAATGTTCTGTGATTCTGTGATAACCTTTAAAGAAATAAGTAAAAAACAGTAAAATGAAAACAAATAGATTTCAGGACTGCAGACTTCAATGAACTTGGAAAACTAACAGCCTGTCATCTGAAAAGTTATTCAAAGGGAGGAATAAAACTGTCACGTTCTTGCAGAAGTGACACTAAGGTCAGAAAAGCACACATGTAGAAGAAAAAGGGAAAGTGGATGGGAAAATAACTGGTCTAAATCATGATCTCCTCTTCAGCTTCAGAGAAGGAACAATCTCAAGAAGACGCATTGAACAGAAAGTAGCTTAGAGTCAACTACGACTACAGAGAAAATGGAAGTATCTGGATGTTCATGGTCACAGATTATTAGTACAGTATCTACAGATGATACTAGACTACTAACATAGTATCTGCAGGAGATACCAAGGAAGCTTAATGGTCTCTTTATAACACTAATCTTTGGTAAAATGGTCAATTGTGATTGACTAACTTACATAGTGAATTTCCACAACAAAAAGTCAGGAGCAGAGCCTTCAGTAATGATCGATGCAGCATACTGCTCAGATCTGTGCTCAGATAAGATGCTTTCAAATGAAGCAGGCTAAAAGAATGTAAACCTAGGGTATGTAAGACACAGCTTCTGTGTTCTCAGAACCTCTATGCATTATCTTTGAGATCTCACATAGATCAGGCACCAGGAGAATTCAAGAGCATTTCTTTCTTTGTCTGAAAAGGGGAAAAGGAGAAAATACAGGACAGCCAGCACTCAGTACTATGATAAATGATAAACTTATTTGTAAGCCCTGGAAGGGAGCAAGGAAATGAGCAACAGCCAAAATGGATTTGTCAAGAACAACATATGTCAAACCAATTTAATTTCTCTCTGTGACAGGGCAGCAGACCTTATGGACAGGGAGAAGCCAGTAGATGTCATATATCTTGAATTTAGTAGAGTTCTTGACACAGTTTCATGACATCATTATGGGCAAGCCATTGGTCTGGAGAAAAAGAGTCCTGAAAAATTGTTCTCAGAGAATCATATAAACACGAAATCACAGGATCACTGAGATTGGAAGGACTAATTGAGATCACCTAGTCACTTCCTCAGCCCCCTTTCCTGTCACACTAACTCAAGCAGGATCAGCTAGAACATAGAATCATAGGATCATTAGGGATTGGAAGCGACATTGAAAGATCAGCTAATCCAATCCACCTGCCAGAGCAGGATCACCTAGACCAAGTCACACAGGAACATATCCAGGTGGGAACAGATGACCTAGGACCATGATCAGTCACATTTTGACTATATCCAAATGCAGAGACTATACAACCTCCTTGGGAAAATCTTTCTAGTCTCCGATTCCATCCTAACTATTTTCTTCAGATGGAGTCTCATATCTCTTAATTTGTACCTGTTTCTTCTAATCCTGCAAATGAGCGCTACTGAGGAGGGTCTGGTTCCCTCTTCTTCATTCCTACTCAGATGCTTTAGAAAAATACATTTGATATTCAAATTGCACATTCTTTTTTACTCTTTCCTGATGACATTATGATTTGCCATATGTGAAGAACTGAAAGTAAAAGATCTAATCTAGGAATATCTAGAGACATTGAAGAGGTTGTCATGAGCACTGTGAGCACGAACTAGAAATTGCATTTTGCCTTTATTTCTGCTTCCTGTCATTTGTGTTCACAATTCTGACACTTAACTTCTCATCTACCTGTGTGTAAGCAGGTTGATTTTCCCTAAAATATTACTATAATTTCAAGAACCTGTCGGTTAAGATGAGAACCAGAGAGCTAAGTCCTGCGAAGCACAACAGTGCATGCCTAACAATGTTGTGTGTTGGTTTGTATATAGGTAGTCTGGGGAAGTCTTTGTTTTGGGAACAGGGTGTTTCAAGTTCAGTGCTCAAGCTTGAACTGCTCTGTGCAGAACAATAAGCTGTAAGCATTCTACAGTGAGTTCAAAATCCTAATGGTCATCTTAGGGGTGTCCAACAGGGATTTATTTGTTACTTTAAGGTTTCATATTTGAGTACTGTACTGTTATAGAATCATTCAGGTTGAAAAAGACACTTGGGATCCTCAAGTCCAACCATCAACGTTGCTCTACAAGTTCACCCCTAAACCAGATCCCCCAACATCACATCTAAGCATCTTTTAAACTTGTCTAGGGATGGGGACTCAACCACCACCCTGGGCAGCCGATTGCAGTGTCTGACCACTCTCTCCAAGAAGAATTTCTTCCTGATGTCTCATCTAAGCCTACCTTGTTGAAGCTTGAATCCACTCCCTCTGGTTCTGTCACTAATTACCTGTGAGAAGAGCCCAGCACCAACATCACTACAATGTCCTTTTAGATAGTTGTAGAAAGCGATGAGGTCTCCCCTCGGCCTCCTCTTCCTCAAACTAAACAGCCCCAACTCTCTCAATCTCTCATCGTAAGATTTATTCTCCAGGCTCTTCATCTGCTTAATTGCCCTCCTCTACACTTGCTCCAGATGTCTCACTGCTTTGTTTCAGTTATTGCTCAGATCAATATATAAAAGGTATAGATACAAGCACAACGTTTTCATGTTGCTACGTGGATTTTGCTTACATTACTCTCTCTACATGGAAACATACGCAACCAAGTTCTGAGATACTCTGGCAATTACATTATGGAACAAACCTCAGTTAAGGGAAAGGAAGAAAAAACCAGGCAGAGCACTAGTAGATGAGAACTTTACTGTCCTTATCAATTCTATTTCTGTACAATTCCATTGCCTGTAAATGTCAAGGCTGCATGCACTTGGGATAGCGCTTAGTTATCGTCTTACCAGCTGCGCATTCAAAAGTACATTGTGAGATTTCCCATTCCATCACACACAAACCTATCATATATTTACAGATGATTTGTCCTGTCTTCCCTTTATTCTGCAAAATCAGTATGTATTCAAGCTACTCAAACCAAATACTTTCAACTCAGAATCACAAGACCAAACTCTTGGGACTATGCTTACAAGGCTTGTTGAAGTTCAGGGATTAATAAGATTCATTTTTTTGTGTTAAAAAAAAAAAAAAAAAAGGGCTGACAAGTGACTTCTTATTCCACCACTTCTGTCATATTTATCCCACTCAGTCCAGAAAGAGCTGCTTCCAAATTTACTCCGACTCCCATACAAGGTTATTAGAAGGGTATAATTACAGCATGACATCTTGGAGCCAAAAGCACTTTCTCTGATAGAAGATGTAGTACTCTTGAAAAGATAGATAACTCATTTGCTTAGAGATTAGGAGAATTTAGGATTAAGATGCTTAGGTCAAGGCTTTAAAAGCTTTTCTTGGCAAAATGTTTCTTAGAACCATTTTCAGACATTACTTTAGCATTTGGTTATCTCTATTTCACTGAAAATTAATGGAAAATAAGAGTCAAAGAACGACAACTGAACTGAAAATAGCACTTACATCAGTTTTAAAAGCATTATCTGGCTTCCTAATCTGTCATTTCAAAAAAATTTAGTTCAGAGATCATAGAGATCCTTGTTGATTATCAAGGATAAGCACAAGACAAACTACATTTTGAAGTGAAGCTTAAAAAGATAATTTCTCTATCTCCCTCTCTCAGCCTAAGTGCTGTAGTGTAGTCAAGTTTTAATTTGCTGTATGAAACAATAGACGTTAAACCTGTTAAGTATCAGATCATGACACAATACCCATTGTCTAGTTTCTAAACAATGCAATTACTTTTCACAAATTCTATGTTTTAATCCTTCTTACCTAGGCTTGCAGATGACCTTTTACTATAAGAGGTGGTTTCTTTGTTTTGAGTATGACGTTTACATCATCAAATTGTGCTTCAATGGAATGAAAACTGATTCAACTCTTAGACTAATATTGGAAAACATTCAAGAATTCACATTGTTCCCGGTCTACTGGTGGAAGACTAGACAAGGAAAATGTTTATGTACACTTACACATTTGTCTTCTCAAATGCAGAAGCTTTTTGAACCAAAATCATCAAATGCTACCAAGTAGCGTAAATATTTAACAAGAAGGTACCACCTCTACGACATGCACACGCTTTGGGGAAGCCACAACTGAATAAAGCATCAACATTAAATTCCAGATATATGCTAACAGCATCTCAATCAACACAGTCACTCAATTAACTCAGTCCAGAGATAAATTAAATGACACTAGAGGAGGTGTGAAGAATTCTTTGCTTCTCAAAGGTAATGTATGCCAACACAGAATCACAGAACATTAGAGATTGGAAGGGATCTCGAAAGATCATCCAGTCCAATCCCCCTAGACCAGTCCAATCACCTAGACCAAATCACACAGGAACATGGCCAGGCGAGTTTTAAACATCTCCAGAGAAGGAGACTCCACAATCTCCCTGGGCAGCCTGTTCCAGTGCTTGGTCACCCTGACTGTGAAGAAGTTCCTTCTGATGTGGAACCTCCTATGTTCCAGCTGACACCCATTGCCCCTTGTCCTGTCATTAGATGACATTGAGAAGAGCCTGGCTCCGTCCTCCTGACACTCACCCTTCACATATGTATAGACATTAATGAGTAGATAACACCTGAAGCATGCCACCAAAACCAGTTGGGAATTGGTAGCATCTACCACCAATAGGATAAGGGGGAAGTGTTTCTAAGGTAAAAGAGGGTAGATTTAGATTAGATCTTAGGAAAAAATTTCTCCCTACAAGGGTGTGGAGGCACTGGTTGTCCAGGGAGGTTGTGGATACCCCATCTCTGGAAACATTGTCAAGTTGGATTTGGTCCTGGGTTACCAGGTCTAGCGAGAAGTGTCCCTGCTTAGGGCAGGAGAGTTGGAACTAGCTGATCTCTGCAGTCCCTTCCAACCTAAACCCTTCTACGATTCTGTGACTCTTTGTCTACCAGTTTCACAAATGTCCATCTCTTCCCACAATATGAATCACCTCCACTGTGTTCAAGTTCATTTCTAACTTTGAGATAGATGAGTTCCAGATCTTCTTGGTTTTTATGTACCATTTGAGGAAAAAGCACATCTTAAGCACCTCTGTACATGTGAGAGCAGTCTAGCGCTTCCATCTAGCACTAAAGTGTTTATTGCAAAGAGATGGAGCGTTGCACAGAATATACAGCACTTCCTAGCAGTTTGCACTGAGGATAAAACCACAGTTCAGTGATTCCCCATAGAAATATCAGAATCAGGTTTTAAAAGTACTTTAGCTTCAGGAACCAGCGCAGTGTATTAGTTTAGGACTCAGCTAAGGCAGTTCCCTGCTAGAAGCAAGGGTAAATTTTGAAAGCCCTGTACTTCTGATTTACAAATCTATCTCTGAACATCTTTGACTCTTGACAGAACACTGTGCCGGGTCAGCATTGCCAGCACTTCCAGACAGTATTGTCCTTGGTAGCCTGTTGCTTTTCTGATGATACAAATCATTGCAACTGGATTTGAAGTTACGAAGACCGTTGACATCGTGGAAAACCTTCCACTAGCCCCTAGTTATTTTCAGAAGTGTGTGTTTGAAACAAGTCAGGCAAGAAGTGGTAACATGAAAGGATTCCTATAAACAACTGGGCAGGTCTGTGAACATGCACGGAGTCAGACTGTGAACGGTGCACGGTTGTAACTAAATGCATAACTACAACCGAGGTTTACTGACCTATCAGACATAGTTGCATGTTCACCAAACAAATTGCTATTGATTAATTGAATGTCTACTACAGTAGTCAGACAGATTGATTAAGTTTATAGAGATTTAGGCTGTTGTTCTGCTATGAGCCTAACTCAGTATGATTTTGTATAATTTCATTCTGATTTTATCGAATAGAGTGTTTTCAGCCTTCAACACTAGTAAAATACACAAATTAAACTGTAAATACAACAAGTTGCATGGAAAACAGGCATATGAAAAGAAACACTTTGCACTGGTAATTTCAGGGTTTGATCACGGAAGTCTGCTGTTGGTTCTGTACTAATCACTTTTGTAGAATCCTATTTCTCTCTTCCATTCATATTATCAAGATTACCTTCATACCCTCCCACTCTGTTATACTTTAGCATTTACCCCTCACTGCACGGTTCTTCACAAAACTGAAGTTTCTTAACTAAATAGATGCTTTGAATACAAACATACAAGTAGTTATTTGCCTTTATGACTAGGACAACCCAAGTGCTCTGCTATTTCATACAGAAGCAAATTTTCCTGCTATATCGAAGAGGAAAGGAGATCAATCTGCTGAAACCAGCTACAAAATGCTAGTTTTTCCTTAAATTAGAAATAACGACGCCTGCTATGTTTGCCATTCACAATGGGCAAACACGTACTTACAAGACAGATTACTGCTATTTGAGATCAAATGAAACACGAGAGGATAAATCTGTAAGGAAAGTGCTTCCAAGTGTACTTGTGCAGACTGTCTTTTCTCGACTGTATCAGTATTAACAGTCAAAATCATCCATTTTTTTTAAACTGAGAAGTTGTGTGTCTTTTTTCCCCTTTCAGTTATTGCAGTGCTCTGCCATCTATCAGTTTGCCTTGGAAAGGAGAAAAGAAGGAAACAGAGGGAGACTGAATAATTATCATAGAATCATTAGGGATTGGAAGGGACCCCAAAAGATCATCTAGTCCAACCCCCCTGTCATGGGCAAGGACACCCCACCCTAGGTCAGGCTGGCCAGAGCCTCATCCAGCCTGGCCTTAAACACACCCAGGGATGGGGCCTCAACCACCTCCCTGGGCAACCCATTCCAGGCTCTCACCACTCTCACGCTGAAGAACTTCCTC
>JAOXOE010029861.1:0-13837 GCA_028565055.1 Phoeniculus purpureus | reverse complement strand
GGAACGGGCTGCCCAGGGAGGTTGTGGAGTCTCCTTCTCTGGAGACATTTAAAACCCACCTGGATGTGTTCCTGTGCGACTTGATCTGGGGGATCCGGTGGGGGGATTGGACTAGAAGATCTTTTGAGGTCCCTTCCAATCCCTAGTGTTCTGTAATTCTGTGATTCTTACCAAGCTTTTGTCCAGCTCAGGGCTGAATTTTTCTAGCCATACACACTCAGTAAGTAGCTCTTCACCCAATATTAAGTTGTGGTGTTGCTGAAGTTGTTATTCATGGATAACAGGAACCAGAATTAAACTCAGGTAGCTGAAACAGCGTAAGAGTGATCACATATGGAAACACGGTGGGATACAGTGCTTCAGCACCACAGTGCTGCAAATGCGGTGCTTAATGCTGGGAGACTGCTGTTGTGACTAGAATCAGGCTTTTAGTGAAGTAAAGAGGTATTTCTTGGTATTATAGGGTCAGCCCCTACTGTCATGTTTTAAGCAGCGCTCTGCATTGATCTCAGTGGGTAGCTGTGCTTAAAAATTGATGGCACGACCTGGCCCTTAATATGGAATGGCATCTGAAAGGAGCCTACAGATTTTGCTGCTCTCTGCACAGTAAGAAAAGGAGAGTTGGAAGGGGAGGAATGCCAGCAGGCCTCATGCTATCTTGATGTTGTGTGGAGAGCACAAAACCGCACGCACAGCTTGAACCTCAACCTGTCTAATAGCAAGGATTGCCTCTGTTTGTTTCCACTGAGTTCAACGGACTTGCTTACGACTCACACCTTTGTTAATGCAATCACAGTCTGGTTGATTATGTGCTTTCAGGTACAAATATCAACCAGATACAACAAAAATGAATTAGGTTTTATACTGACAGGTTTTCGTTCAATGCACATGCTGTTATATTCACACGCACACGACGTAGAGGTCTTTTAATTAAAATATGTATTTGAAGCATCTCATGAATATTTTGTTAACAATTGGAGTTTGGTTTTAGAAGGGCAGCGTGAAGAGTTAGCATTAATATTTGCAATATCTCCTCTCAGGCTGAAAATCTACAGATACCCCTTGGGTTGAAAGTTTGATGCATTCAGTTTAGGTGCCATCAAACACTTTTCTATCAGTCTTGAAACTTCTGATTGTAGAATGCTTGTTTAGTATTTGACTAGAGCATAATTTCTTAAAGCTTTTTCTATCCTGGTTTAAATTCAACTCAAAAACATTGAATGGTGTGTTTTGGAGGGGACAATAAAGATCACAGAATCACAGAACATTAGGGATTGGAAGGGACCTCGAAAGATCATCTAGTCCAATCCCCCCTCTGCCAGAGCAGAATCGCCTAGACCAAGTCTCACAGGAACATCATCAGGTATCAACACCCCCTGCCTTGGGCAGGGACAATCCTGCTAGATCAGGTTGCTCAAAATCTCCTTCAACCTGGCCTTGAAAACTTCCAGGGATGGAGCATCCACAACCTCTCTGGGAAACCAGTTCCAGTGCCTCACTACACTCACAATAGCAGGTGATTCTGCTGTGGCAGGGGGATTGGACTAGATGATGTTTTGAGGTCCCTTCCAATCCCTAATAATTCTATGATTCTAAGAATTTCTTCCTAATACTTAAATCTTCCCTCTTCATAGCCTGGATCCCTCATCCTATCACTATGCTCCTTCTGAAAGTGTCCCTACTGATCTTTCTTGTGCTTCCCCCTTTAACTTCTGGAAAGCTGCTATAATGTCTCCTCAGAGCCTTCTCTTGAGACAGGCTGAGCAACCCCAACCCTCTCAGCCTGCCTCGTAGGTAAAATGCTCCAGCCCTGATCAGCTGTAGCACACACAACATCTTGCTCAGGTCTTCATATGGTTTGTTTAACCTTCCATTTCTCTCGAACACCCAGTGATGGTTTATTTTCACCAGAAGACTTACATTCAGCCTCTCCTGCATGCTGCAATAACTTTGATCTTCCTGATCTGCTTCTCCTACCAACATCCACACACAAGTTTGCATCCCACAGCAACTCTAACTATTCAGTGTGAGCAAAATCCTCTCAGCCCTGTTCCATTTTCTCTCCTTTCATTTATTCCTTTGTCTTACTAAGGGTGTGATCCTGTTCCAGTTACAATATGAATATAACATAGGCAATGAAGATTAAAAGTAAGTCCCCGAGCTCCTCAATGTCAAAAGACGAGCTGCTGTAAGTCCTCTGGGATTGCCTCGACAGCACTTGCACATCATGGGTGTGAGCTGGAACATAGGAGGTTCCATATAAATATCAGAAGGAACTTCTTCACAGTGAGGGTGACAGAGCCCTGGAACAGGATTCCCAGGGCAATCTCTTTAAATGTCTCCTTCACTGGAGACATTTAAAACCCACCTGGATATGTTTCCACGCAACTTCGTCTAGGTGATCCTGCTCTTTCAGAGGATTGGACTAGATGATCTTTCAAGGTCCCTTCCAATCCCTAATGTTCTGTGATTCCACAAAGCTGTGTGCTGAAAATTCCATACTTGGCATTATTATGCACAGACAGAGTTCTCACATAGCCTGGTAATGTGGGAGATGAGTTCAGTAATAATAGGTGGCTTAGGACCAGCAATGTGCCATGTAACTACCAGAGAGCTGAAGTACTGATACAGTTAAAAACAGGTAAGCACCGGGACTCGAGTCCTTCAGGAAACACCTGATCTGTTTAAAAGGCTGGACGCAACTGTACATGGTGAGAACAGAGAAGTTTGCTGTTATGCCAAATGAAAATTCATATAAAGAGTTCAGTAGCCCTAAGACAGCATGGCAGATGCTCAGCTGAAGTCAGAGGAGAAACAATCCTCATGTTTTCAAGACCGAAGTCACCAAGCAGAGCTATTAGCAGCATTCATTTTCTCTTAACTAAGCACAATCCAGAGCAAGGAAATTAAACTTAACTCTCCAAAAACTTCACGGAAGGAGTCACCTGTACTACAAAAGATAACCTAAAAATGCAAGCACTTGTAGTCTGGTACACCAGCTATTCAGAGCAGAGGAAAATGTGTCACTCCGTACTGTGAAACTTCAGCTTTACTAACTTACAGATTTTGAGCAATGGGAGCCTGGCAGCTAGGCATCTGTTTGTGAGGCTTATGCCAGGATTGCTCAGAAGTTGAGCCTTAGCCCAGCTAAGCTTTACTTTTAAGCTACTGTGCCTTATCATTAAGTCAAGTGAATTAGGGTGACACTAACAAATTGAGATTTGTGTCTGTGAAGCAGCACTAAGTCCAGTAAAGGCTGGTGTACACATACGCGCCTTCAATAAGCATGTTACACTTTTTTTAATGGACATGGAAATAACAAGGAATGTATTCTTCCAAGATCCAAAGGCCAGTGTGGAAAGAATGGCATTACTGCACAAGATTCAAATGAAAACTAGTCCAACAAACAGGCAGCAGGTGCTTCTCTGTGTCAGAAGATGTTGTTTACTGCTTCGGTCCTAAAAGAAATCTAACACTGGGCACAGCACTTTTCACAAAAGCAAATATGAATGACTGTAGCTAGACAGAAAGATGCTTCTCTTTGAATACTCTGCCCTGAAGATCTTAATCCAGAATATTTCTCAGAGATTCTGGTACATGATGCACCCAGGAAATGTTACACAGGGAGGAACCACGCAGAGGACACATCACTTAAACTATAGAGATGGCCACAGTTGCTCAAGTGCCTGTTACAAAAAAAACTTGCAGATACTTCACAGTGGGGGTGACAGAGCACTGGAACGGGCTGTCCAGGGGTGCTGTGGAGTCTCCTTCTCTGGAGACGTTTAAAATCTGCCTGGATATGTTTCTGTGTGACTTGATCTAGGGGATCCTGCTGTGTCAAGGGATTGGACTGGACAATCTTTTGAGGTTCTTTCCAACCCCTAATGTTCTGTGATTCTGTGACAGCTTTCATGAGAGCCATCCGCAGGGGAAACGCTGAGAAACAGCATTGCCTACCCCAAAATGCATAAAAGGGAAAAACATCATGCAACTGGTTTAAAATGTTAACCACTTTTAAAATGGATGTATTTATATTTAGTCACCAGGTATTTACTTACCATTTCTAAACTCTCTTTAAAACTGAAAGGAGGCTTTGTATATAAGAAGTAGCAAGTATATTTTAGCTTGCAGCTGTATCTGCAGAACATCCTAAAGAAGGCCATTTCCTCATGCTGCTCAGACAAGAACGGATACATAAGGCAGCGATTCCAGCCTTGAGGGCCCAGTTAATCCACTGCCACCAACCCCCCTACAGCTTCAGCTTCGCTGGGAGCAGAAAATGAGATAATGGTAAACATCTTTGGCCTTGAGCCTTCAGCAAGATTTCAACAGCAAAGATACAGCAAGAAGACGACAAAGGGCTGTTTGAACTGTTTGACAGAGAGCAGTGGCCTCCCTCCCCCTGCCAAAGCCCAATTGATCAATCGATTGGCAGGGTGCTGGGGATCATCTGAGAAACCCCAGAGACCCTTCCCCCCACCACCTCTTTACCCCTGTTCTTTTCCCTTTTCTTCCTTTTTCTTCCCTTTCCTTGTTTTTCATTAACTATTTTGACTAATTAAGCCCACAAAACTCCTGGCTCATGCAGAGAGCATGAGGCAGGAGACTGAGCTCTGCCAAGCATGCTCTGCGTAGGTGAGGACTTTTGTTCTAATGAACGCACACAGTTAGAGGAGACATCCCCCGTGCACCCAGTGCTGCAACAAGCTTACCTGCTTCTAACTCCTTGCAAGTTGGGAGTTTTCCGTTTGTGAAAACCACCAGGGCTAAAAATTAAATCCTTTTTTAACGGAAAGTAACGTTGTCAGGTCCCCCAGTAGTCTGAGACCAGAAGAGTTAAGAAAAACAGACTGTAACTCTGAGTTTCATAATAAATGAACTGCCAACCCCCATGATCTTAGTAACAGAAAAATTAAGGAAAGGCCCACAGGGAGACGATGAGATGTCAACAAAGTAATAGAGACAACAAGGGCAAAAACATCATCAGGGAGAGAACCTTAGGTAACTTATGACAGTCTACCTTAATAGCATTGTTTGAAGAGACAATAAGGCTTATTGGTTTTACACCTCGACTCATAAAAGCACTTTAATACATACAGGTCTTCCAGCACGGTTGCGTAGCCCCACTGAAATGATGTCTCTGACATCTGGCTATCAGCTCGGTTAATATTTAAATATTATTATGTACAACAGCCTAGCTCACTTGGTTTCATTTAGACTTACAAACCTCACAAGTGCATCTTTTCTTTCTATTTGTCCGGAAGGCTTACAACCCTCTTTGTAATAAGGGAGTACAAAAACCGTGTGGTTGTCTGGGGCAATTACATGAATGGAAGCCAGCAGCCTCTGAACCTGGCACTAATAATCACAGGACAAGACAAAAAAAAAACCAGCCTCTGCAACCAAGTCTTGCCCCGCCACATACACAGTCTGGTTGTGCGTGCGTCCTCCTAATACCAGGGGAAAAATATCTGCCCATGCATTTCCCTCTTCAGTATCTAATATACATTCTACACCACGGTTTTCTTGCTGTGTAAGGCACTACTTAATGTGTTTCAACAGGGTGTTAACCAGATGTGTTCAGAATACATAGCCAATTGTACTGGGCTAGACTATTACTGCATGAATTAATTTTTATTTTGTCCTTACCCTAGTCCTGGACCAGTAGTTTTGTTTGCAATGGCTAACATGTCTTTGGAGTGTACTTCAGCAGCTCACAGGCTCCTGTCATCTGTTCAAATGCTCTGCTGTGGTTTCTGCACCTCACTTCCACCATGCTGGCTCAGTGCAGCACCAGGAGGGCAGAGAGAAGGGGGACACAGCTTCAGTCAGGACGTGAGCCATTTCTAGTCATTCTGTTATTAAGACCTGGTTAACATAGGTCCAGGGACCATGCACTGAATAGCAACTTGGTCCTGAGCGAAATTACAACTTTTGAAATACCTGTGTGGTCACCATATTCATAATCCACAAGGGAGTTTCCTGATTCCATAGAAGAGATGGAGGCTTCACCCCTTCAGTTAGCACTGCTCTGTCTCTAGACCTATTAAACACATGAAAGCCTGTGGACAATTTAATTTGCACTATGTTTCTCCTCACCATTAGCACGGCGCACTCTGCTCTGTTTTACTAGGAAGCTATTCTGTGACAAAGACTGAAAGAAACAAAACCAAAATTGCAGGCTGTCTGTGAGATGTGTAACCTTATTTTCTTAGGGATCTGGTTTTGTCACGGTATTCACTCTCCCTACAGAAGTCACCAAAACTGTAAGACTCGTTTATAGTCTTACTCAAGTAGAAGGAAATATTATTGTATTTTTCACATAGTTTTAACTTTATTCTTGCCTAATGCTTTCACTTTTTATGCCTCTCTCTTTGGTCACATAAAGATTCTCTTTTATCTCATTCTTCTAATTCTGTCAGGGTTCCTTCTCTCCAGCAGTACAGCACCAGATTTGAGAACTCATTCTCTGCTGGTTTAATGTATTCTGAGTTGCTGCAGGGTGATTTTTCCATGGTGCATGCCATGGTTAATTGCTGTAATTGTTCTCTTTCTCATATTATTTATACCCTCTCGTTACAGTGCTGTAATTCTAACAACACTTAAATTAGATCACTATGGGTCAGTGGTACACCTGCTAAACTGAAAGCTTTAGGTTAAAGGTCAGAAACTAAATGGGGACTCTTAGATCTTGCTGCCAGCTATAAAATTTGAAAATAGACTCTATCATCTTACCAGAAGGTAATTTCCAACACTAACATAACTTTTTTCTTTTTTGCTATTCTAAGAATGAGCCATTTTCCCCAGTTTAATAGTATTGATTGGTTTCTTTATAGCCTCCTCTGCCTGGTCATTTCTAATTCATTGCCTCCAGTGGAGGCTGCAAATGTTCTCTTCATTTGCTATAATTAAGCTTTCATTAGCCCATACCCATTTACACCAAATGTGTTGCACTCTCCTTCCACGAAGGCAAGAGAGGCTCTTTTGGTTTGCTCTAACACCCATTAGGCAGTGACAACCAAGCTGCAGGTAACAGACCTAAGCGCTGTCTGTGCTTCAGCCACAACCTCAAAACTTCAGCACTCAGACCACCTTCACCCCAGCCCCTGCACACTGAGAGCACTATCTGAACATTCTTTTTGACTTGCTTATCCACATCAGGAAGACAATAAAGTTTGGGAGAGGAGGGCTGTGAAGGGTGAATTATAAACCCCTAGACAATATGACTGATTATTTCCAATTCCTTTCAAGTTGTCTGTGCTTAAATGAAGGAGCTAAAAGAACCTGGAGTTGGGGAAAGGAAAGGGAGAAAACAAAAACCATTGTAAGCAATCTAAGTGTAAAAAGAGTAGAACATGTAAAAAAAAAAACCTATGAAGTAGCTTCTCTAAACAAAACCACTGTGTTTAACAAAAAAACCCCAAACCACCAAAACCATTTTGCATTAAATAATGTCACTTTATCAAAACTAAGGAGATGGAATTAATCTCTAAACGTTCAGGTTCTGAGTTTTCCATACAGTAACTGAGCAGGTGCAGTCTCTGTTCTCGACCAAAGCCCAGGTATAAAGCCTGTGCTGCTGCACTTCCCATCCTGATCGCTTCAGATAAGGGTTTGAATGACTCCAGCTCTGCAGGCAGAAACAGTAGTCCTTGCAATGGTTAGTCATAAACTTGTTATTTTGGTCTAAGTATGAACTCAGTATTTTTAATATTGATGAACTGTGCTAAAAGCAAATTGAGACAATGCCACAAGGCTTTAATCTCTGTGTTGCTGTTCTCCTTCTCTGTACATGTACATGCTGCTCCTACTTACTGGAAAAGATAGGGAAGCAAGCACTAGTCCAATCTGAAGACTCATATGAGATGTCTTAGTGAAACAACTTAGTGAAAAAGTGACTCCCATTCACGGGAAGCAGGACACAGTGCAGCCCCTCCAGAGGCAGCTTCATGCTGACTGTTCTGGGAGATGGCATCAAAGTAGCACGTTTCTTACAGCTACAGCTGAAAACAAAATAGGGAATTATAAAAGTAACAGAGACAACCTTTTCTCTGAGGAGATCACATGTAATCATTTAACACGTTGACTTCTCTAAACTCACTTTTCATGCCTGCTTTGAGCAGTCCAAATCTCATCATTTATTGCTCTAATTAAACCCTTTCTCCCAAATATACCATTTAGACATTTGGAACATCAAATATGAATCTCCCTACTCTTCAGAAGCTTCCCTTTTCCTCCCCAGGATGGACCTCTCACATGATGGTGCTGTCTGCACGACAGGCAATGCCTTGCTCTGATTATGTTCCTCACCAAACCCTTACTTAAAATCTACATAGCAGAATCTAGCAAGGGTGGAGAGACATGAAAGCAGAATTCAGGAAACCAGAAGATCCCAAAACCCACCAAATGTGCACCTGTCTGCCTAAGGCTCCTTAGCTCTCAGAGCAGGGTGACGCTCTAGGGACTGGTCAGAGGCTGAGCAACACACTACAAAGACTACCCTTGAGGCATGCACCTATCAATGGTTCAGCTGACTTTTTTTTTTTGCCTTTACCTATATTAATTACTATTTGGGTTTTTTCCTCTTCTTTCACTCTGAACAGTTTATACCTCTACAAAAAGTACTCACAACGCTTCATGCAAATACAATCCTTTACACAATTTATATGTTATCCTTTCTATGTTTATATACATATAAAGACAAGTAATTACAAACACAGCTCAAGCTCACATTTATGATGCGTGAACTACCATTAAAATTCTTTCAGATTTTCATTCCTGGTTCATTTCATGATGTCTTTGCTGTTATTAAGAAACTGACACGTACCATCTGCTTTTAAAATAAGTGAGTTTCCAGCTCAGGCCGAAAGCTAACTGGACAACCTGGATGGAGTACGATGTTTTATCAATTCAAACTACATAAAAGGATTAATCTGGAGCTGAAATTCACTTAAAAGGAAACTGTTCCAGAGCAGGAAAAAGTCCTCACTGCTGTCTCTAAAAGCCTTTTATCCTGACCTGTCTTCGACCTAAGTTAGCACTTACAAAAAATAACATTTCCATGGTAACTGTTCTTTTGCTTCATTTTTAGAGATGCTGAGGAACCTCTGCTGCCAGGGATATCAAACAAATCTTGTGTGTGCTTCACACCCTGAAATTCATTTTGCAGAGATTTTCCTGTTCAGCCCCTCATTCCTTTGTTCTTTAAGTCCAACGCACACCTGTCTCTGAAAAGTATTTGGGCTGTAAAATTAAAACATGTGTGCACGGCTGGTGGTTCACAGAGCTGGTAAATAGAATCAAGACTTGCTCAACTCTCAATGAGAGATCAGAGGCAGAAGCATGTAAGTTTTGCAGAAAGCTGCTGGAGATATATTTACAGCTTTCAAGACCAATTACCTGTAGAAGTATGCCCATAAAGTTTAGAACAGATCAGCACAGCCCTGTGTTAATTCACCATTATTCAGACTATTAACTGTTAATTGTTTTCCAAGTAGGCAATGTTGAAATTTCAACAAGAAATATAAGAGGAATGAAGAAAGACTTCAAGGCCCTGGGATAAATGATAGGAGGGTCAAGAGCATAAGTAGTGTTTGCCTCTATCCCACCATTTGCAGTATTTGAGGAGAGCTTAAACAGGAGGAGTCAGGACATCAGTGCATGGGTACACAAACTGGTGTTATCAGCAAGATTCTGAGTTCTTTGATCACAGGCAACTCTACAAGACCTCAGGCCTGATGACTACATATGAGGACAGCTTATCTCAAAGGAGGAAAAGAATCCTAGTGCAAGATTCCTCTGTCAGCCCTGCTGACAGAAAGATCTTTAAACTAGACTTGAAGTGGGGAGGGGATGGGACGGAGTGGGGCTGTACAGAGAGTATACTGACGCACACAGCAAGGGCAAAGAGCAGGGGGAACTGAAGGCCATACCAGCCAGTAAGTCAGCCTCACTGGCCAACTAGAGTAGTGTGACATGTGTCTCACCTGCCTTCCTAAATGAGAATCAAAAGACAAACTACCTAAAGAGTATGTATACCAATGCACGGAATCTGGGAAATAAGCAGGAGGAACAGGGGCTCCATGCCCAGTCAGAAGGTTATGATATGGTAGGGGTAACTCACATGACTGGGGGATCAGGATAGACAGCTATAGGATACTTCATAAAGACAAGCAGGGTAGAGTCTCAGATCATAGAATCACAGAACATTAGGGATTGGAAGGGACCTTGAAAGATCATCTAGTCCAATCCTCTTGCCACAGCAGGATCACCTAGACCAAGTCTCACAGGAACAAATCCAGGAGGATTAGAAGAGGAGGAGGAGTTGCAGTCTGTATTAAGGAGAGCCTTGGATGTATAGAGCTCAACTACAGTAATTGTGAAAGCCCTATCGAATGCCTCTGGGTGAAAATCAGAGGGGTCGTCTCCAAGGGAGACCTTACGGTAGGTGTTTGTTCCCAATCCCCGAACCAAGACCAACGAAGCAATAATTGGCTCAATTTAAAAAGTTTTGGGTCAACAAAACCTGATTCTTATGGGAGACTTTAACTACCCAGGCATCTGCTGGGCAAACAACACAGCAGTTCACCTGTAATCCATCAAATTCCTGGAATGTTTAGAGGATTCATTCCTCATACAAATATTAGATGTGTCAACCAGAAGTGGTGCACTGCTGGACTTGCTGCTTTCCAACCAAGAAAACATGCTCTGTTATATTTTGGTGACAGTCTTGTCTGCAGTGATCATAATACTGTGGAGTATGGAATAGTTTGGTAACTAACTGAAGGTTAGTTCCACAAGTGAAGGAAGAGTTGGTGTGTCAGCTATTACAAGAGCTTGACGCTTTTAAATGGATGGGCAAAGCAGTGGATGTGGTCTGTCTTGACTTCAGTAAAGCATTCGACACTGTTTCCCACACCATGCTTACAGCCAAACTGAGGCAGTGTGCTCTGGACAATAGAGTAGTGAGGTGGACCGTGAACTGGCTACAGGATAGAAGCCAGACAGTAGTGGTCAATGGGACAGAGTCTAGTTGGAGGCTTGTATCTAGTGGAGTGCCCCAGGGGTTGGTGCTAGGACCAGTACTATTGAATCTTATAAATTCATGACTTGGATGAGGGGTTAGAGTGCACTGTCAGCAAGTTTGCTGATAACACAAAGCTGAGAGGAGTGGCCAACACCCCAGCAGGCTGTGCTGCTATTCATCAGGACCTGGACAGGCTGGAGAGCTGGGCAGGGAGAAATTTAATGGTCTCTAACAAGGGTAAATGTAGAGTCTTGCATCTGGGCAAGAGCAACCCCAGGTACCAGTATAAGTTGAGGACTGACCTGTTGGAGACCAGAATAGGAGAAGGGGACCTGGGGATCCTGGTGGACAGCAGGATGACCAGGAGCCAGCAATGTGCCCTTGTGGCCAAAAGGGCCAATAGCATCTTGGAGTGGATTATAAGAGGGGTGGTTAGCAGGTTGAGAGAGGTTCTTCTCCCCCTCTACTCTGCAGCAGTGAGACCACATCTGGAATATTGTGTCCAGTTCTGGGTCTCTCAGTTCAAGAAGGACACAGAGCTGTTGGAGAGAGTCCAGTGCAGAGCAACAAAGATGATGAAGGAAGTAGAACAGCTCCCTGATCATGAAAGGCTGAGGGAGCTGGATCTTTTTAGCTTAGCAGAAAGGACACTGGGGGGTGACCTCATTAATGTTTATAAATATGTGAGGGGTGGGTGTCAGGAGGATGGATCCAGGCTTTTCTCAATGTCATCTAGTGATAGGACAAGGGACAATGGGTGTAAGCTGAAACATAGGCGGTTTCATGTAAGTATGAAAAGGAACTTCTTCCCAGTGAGGGTGAGAGAGCCCTGGACCAGGCTGCCAAGTGGAATTGTGGAGTCTCCTTCTCTGGAGATATTTAAAACCCACCTGGTTATGTTCCTGTGTAACTTGGTGAATGTGATCCTGCTGTGGCAGGAGGATTGGACTGGATGATCTTTTGAGGTCCTTTTCAATTCCTAATGTTCTGTGATTACTGATTAGGATGTTGGTATTAAGAGCTTCCTGATGAAGTTTGTGGACAACACAAAAATAAGTGGGGAAGAAAACACTCTAGAATGGAGAACTACCCTCCAGGAAGATCTAGACAAGCTAAATGAAATTTAGGAATAGTATGAAGTTTAACTAAGATGAATATAAGGTCTTGCAACTGGGAATAGATAACCCAGGAATGCAGCTCAAACTGGGAGACACCTGGCTTGAGAGCTGCACTGCAGAGAGGGACCCAGGTGTCTTAGTGGACAACAGGCTCAACATGAGTGAACAGCGTGCTGCAGCAGCAAAGAAGCCAGCAGGATGTTTGGTTTCATTAACAAGGGCATCACCAGCAGAAATAAAGAAGTCATTGTCCCACTCAGTGCTGAGTCCTCACATATTGAGTCCTGTGTTCAATTTTGGTCTTCACTATACAAAAACAAGATGTGGACAGGTCCAAAGAAGGGCCGTGAGGATGATCAGAGGACTGGAAGCCCTGTCATATGATTAAATGCTGAAAAAGTTGAGTATGTTCAGCCTTGAGAAGAAAAGGCTTAGGGGAGACCTTATCACCATATACCAGTACCTAAAGTACCTACATCTAGAAGATGGTGACTCCTTTTTTACAAAGGTCACAGCCATCACTCACCTTAGTGGGATGGCTTAGGACATCCCAAGAGGCTGTTTCCCTGCTTTACCCTTATTCACAGTATTTCATTCTTGAAAAGGGGGTATGGCCTATAGCAATGGCATTAATTTGGTTTGCATGGCACAATAGAACGTGTTTCATAATAACAAATTGAATATGTATTCAAATATGGATTAAAACTGTAGTTGACTTGTGTGGCAGTTCCAGGAGATATAAGAAAAGAAAACCCAAATGCTCATAACCTCAGGGAATTAACTTATCTCTGAGGCAGTCGACAGAGTTTAGATTAGTTTAGTTTCTTTGAAAATCCATAGAAAAATGGGGAATGAGGACTTGATCTTATAAAGTATTCAAATGCCTGTGGAAGATTTGGGGAAGAATTCTGTTACTTTTGGTCATCAAAAAATGAACTGAAAGTCTTTTTTCAAACATCAGGTCCCAAAAAGGTAACTTACAGAATATTTTGCAATATTCATTACAAAAAAATCACCCTTCTATTCCCATTTTAGAAATGAAAGAAAACAAAAGAAGACTGATTATCAGCAAAAGACCACATCTGCCACATTCACCTCATCATCCTTCAGACTGTATTCCATACAAAGTCCACAAATAGCACAGAAATGAAAACTTTAAGAAAAATTGCAGGGTGAGACTGTCATAACTGAGCAGGTTTTCTTGAAATTCTTTTTATGAATCTAGAGTGAAGGTTTCTGTGTTTGTATTTTGTTGTGTTTTGGCTTATTCTGAATGAATGCAGAGGTATTGGAAAACAGAATGCCAACATCTAGGAAACATTGCATGTTGTTTCCATTGGCTATCACAGCTCTCTCTGAATAAAGGAGCTTTAAAATTAAGATAATTTTGCATTAATTTACCCAGGGTAATTCAGCCAGTCAGCATGCTCTGTGTCATAGAGGAGCTGTAGACCTTTTGCAACTATCTACTAGAAAAACATCAAATCAAAACAACTCCAAACCACATACAACTGGAACAAGGTGTAAGCTGGAACATAGGAGGTTCCACATAAGTATGAGAAGGAACTTCTTCCCAGTGAGGGTGACAGAGTACTGGGACAGGCTGCCCTGGTGGAGTTGTGGAGTCTCCTTCACTGGAGAGGTTTAAAACCCGCCTGGATGTGTTCCTGTGTGACTTGGTCTAGGTGAT
>JAOXOE010029860.1:0-13838 GCA_028565055.1 Phoeniculus purpureus | reverse complement strand
GTGGGGAGGGAAGAGCTAGGTAGGGGTAGGAGTAGAAGCAGGTAAGTGTAGGTATAGAGATAGGGATAGGAGTAGAGGCAGGTATCGAGGTAGGGGTAGGGGTAGGGGTAGAGGTAGGGAGGGGGCAGTGGTAGAGGGCTAGGTAGAGGTAGGTGTAGGGTTAGAGGTAGGTAACGGTAGTAGTAGAGAGAGAAGTGGGGCTAGGTTTAGGAGTAAAGGCAGGTGTAGTGGGAGGTGTAGAGGTAGGTAAGGGTAGTGGTAGAGGGCTGAGTATAAATACAGAGCAAGAGAAGTAATGAAGATAGTATAGGAGATAGGAGAGGAGGGGCAGGGAGGACAAAAAAAATCAAAAATGAAAAGAAGAGCAAATAATTGGAAATAAGAGAAGAGCATGAGCATTGAAGAAAAAGAGAGGGAAGGGAAGGGAAGGGAAGGGAAGGGAAGGGAAGGGAAGGGAAGGGAGAAAATAAATGAAAAGAGAATACAAAAGGAAAAGAAAATTGGTAAGAAAAGCAAAGAGGAACAAAAAGAAAGAAAAGGAAGAAAAGAAAAGAAAAGAAAAGAGAAAAAAGAACACAAAAGAAAAGAGGATAAAAGAAAAGAGGAAAAAAGAAAATAAAGGCAGAGAAAAGAAGATAAAGCAATAAAAGAAAAGAAGAGAAAAGAAAAAAGAAAAGAGAGTGTAAAAGGAAAGAGGGTAAAAGAAGAGAAAAGTAAAAAGAATAACAGGAACAAAAAGGGAAGAGAAAGGGAAAGGAAAAGGGGAAGGAAAGAAGGAAAATGGTATTAAAGAAAGTAAGAGAAATTAAAAGAAATAAAATATAATGAACTGAAATAGAAGCCAATTTAAATGAAATCCACTGTGCACTTTCTGATTGGTGTTCTTTATTCCTTGCTCTGTCAGCCTCAGTCCGCCAGAACTAAGAGCAGGTCCAGCGCAGTAAAACTGCTCCTTTTCATCTAAGACTTCAATATCTTATCTTCAATATAAAAAACGTTGCTTTTGCCTAGTGATAGCTCTAACTGAAGGTTGCCACCTGCACCTAAAACCCTTGTGAAACACAAACACAAGCAGCTTTTACTTTCATGTAGTTTGACAGCCAGGCCACATGTAGCCAGGGCATCAACATTACACAGGGTCCAAAAGGTGTTAGGAACAAACCTGTTTGCTACTAGAAGGGTACACTGAGAGATACACTACGCCTCCCATATCCAGCCTTAGTCTCCAACTGGTTAGAACATCTCAGTATCACAAAATCATAGAATAATTATGGTTGGAAAGGACATCTAGGACCATCAAGCTGAGGCCTCAGCCCAACAGCTCCCTAACCCCTAGACCATAGTCTCAAGAGCTCTATCTACTTGGTTTTTAAACATCTCCAGGGATGGGAACTCCACCACCTCCACCTGAAGGGGCTCCAGGAAAGCTGGAGAGGGACTTCTTATGAAGGACTCTAGTGATATGACAAGGGGGGATGGGTTCAAACTGAAAGTATGGAGATTGAGATTAGATCTTAGGAGGAAATTCTTTACAGTAAGGGTGCTGAGGTTCTGGAACAGGTTGCCCATGGAGGTTGTGACTGCTCCATCCCTGGAAATGGTCAAGGCCAGGCTTCCCTATGCAAAATCATACTTACCCAACATACTGTCCTCCTGGCTAGAGCCTACATTCTGCTATGAGGTGTCCCATGGAAGTTACCTAACATCATGTACTTATTTCTATTAGAAACCATCCTGTCACAGTTGTAATGAAATTATGTTTTTTCAAAATGCAGGCTGTTACACAGTTATCATAGTTTGCATAGTCATCCATGTTTCCTTCCCTGCTTTGAGATCACTATTAGTTTTACATTACAGGATCCTTCCATGAGCCTTTCAACTTATTTAAAAAAATTGTTTAAGTGTACAGTGAATGCACATCTGCTGCTTTTTCGTATTTTGATTCTATAACATATTGTAGTGCTTTTATTTTTACTTCTCCACAGTAGACGTACTTGGTTGACATCTGAATCATATTTTGGAAACCACTTTTGAGAGGCTGAGATAAAATGTCTCTGAGCAATATGTGATCCAGATCTGTTCAGTATTATAACAGCATTTCCTATCATGAGAGCAAATGATCAGTAGTTTCTTCATAATCTGAGCATCACTTTGTGATATTTTTATATGCGAATTCCTTGTGTTTACTAGCCAGAACCAGTACTTGTGTGTTATATTGACAAAGGTCTGGAAATAAAGCCTATCTGCTTGAATTGTGACTGCCTTACTGGGACCATAGAAGCCAGTTACAGAGCACTTCAGTGATTTAGGACCTTGTCCTTCTTCTAGTCTTCAGGCAATTGCATTATTTCATATAAATTTTCATATAGTTGATATATTTCTGTTGTGCTTTGAAAATCACCAGATTGAAAATTAGATATATAGATTTGTGCTTTCATGAAGAAAAAAGTTATGAAGTTGTGTTGCTTTAAAAGCCCTCCCCACCAGTGACCTGTCCTGGAAGAGGAGACACTGTCGCAGGTACCTGTCCTCAAGCGGTGTGGGCTAGGTAAGAAAATAAAAGGGCTAGTGGCAGTAGCCCTGTCTCTTTTTGACTAGGATCTTTTTCCCTTGGCATGCCCGATGAGCATTGAGCTAGAGAAGCTACGCTGAAGAATTGAAGAATTCACCAGTCTGGACAGCCGAGGGTGCCGCTGTCTGCAGATAGTGGTGATGAATGAATAATAGAGACAGTGGCAGTACCCTTCTCATTGAGATCTCATTGAGACCTAACTGCTTTGTTTTCTTTTCCTTCATCTTTAATTGTCATCTTGAACCCACCACAATTTCATAACTATTCTGTGAGTCAAACAGCCAGCACGCTTGTGTAGGATGCCTATAGCATCTGTTGCTTCGTAGTTCAAATATTACTGTCAGCTGATTTTCTTCCTTTCATATGGACGTCTTCCTTTTCTATGTATTTTTGTCACTATAAACTGGATCAAAAGGACTGGAAGTGGTATTTTTTTCCTGAGGCTCTTGACATGTGCTGTCATAGTATCTGATGATGTTCTGCCTAGTTTGACACTGGTATTAACATATGATTAGCTTCCTATGGACATCCTCAGTATCTCTAAATCTCAATATCTCCAAGGTTTTATTTTTTGGAGGATTTTTTAATGAGTTAGTCAGTATAACACTAGTTTCAACTCTTCATTATTTCAAAAGGCACATGGAGAAAATTGTATCTACTCCAGGTTGTACTGAATCATAAAATTATTTCAGTAGGAAAATACCTTTAAGATCATTGAGTACCTCCATTAATCTTGAACAGACAAGTTCAGCAGTACTACATGTCTCTACGCATCACATCTGCATGTCTTTTAATCCTCTCCTCCTGCATAGTCTATTCCAATGGTATTCCAATTTTTCAGGTCTGTTAATAAATGATGGGAGTTGGCTTGGTGAGCACTTCCATCAGCATGAGTGCATCCCTTCCAACCCTGTATACCACTGTGTCTAAGCAGTGTAGCAGATCAATAACTATTTCCCCTTTGATTATCGGGCCTTCATTCTGCTCCCTATCATTACCTTCCAGATCAGTAAGTTGAGTATCTGCAGAACAACTGGGCTTACTGTTAAAGACTGAGGCAAAGGAGGTATGAAGTACCTCAGACTTTTCCTCATTCTTTTTTGTCATCTCTCCCCTGCATTGAAGAAAGTATGGAGATTCTTCTAATAGCTCCTTAAGTAGCTAATGTACTTACAGAAACATTTTTTAATTGTCTTTAATGTTATTGGATCAATTAAGTTCTTGTTGGGCTTTAGCCCTTTTAAATTTCTCCATGCACAACCTCACAACAATCTTGTAGTCCTCCTGAGTTGTCTTCCCCTTATTCCAAAGGTGATAAGCTCTTCTGTTTTTTTCTGAGTTGCTACTAAAACTCTTTGTTCACACAGGCTGGTGTTCTTCTCCACTAATGGGTCTTCATTTAATTCGACTTGCCAGTACCTGGTTTTCAAATTTAGGACAATAAAATAGGTTTTACAATCCGATCAGCCCTGAATATTTGTCGGAGAAGACAGAGAAAATTATCATAATAAAGTCCTGCATAAAGCTGTGGAATCCAGTAAAATCCCCATCTCCACTATCCCTCTTTTCACCTTCAGATGGTTAATCCACAGAAAGCAGCAATAAATATTTCCTTTTCTAGTTATAAATATTCACCCCTAAATTCTTCTGCCACTGTAAAATGACACATCAGGCCTGTATTGGGGGACTTATATATAGCAGAGGTTAATCGTGATATGCAACACTTCTCCTTAAGCTCCTTTATCCTAGTTCTGTCACAGTAAAGTACAGAACTGTTGACTGACGGTGTCTCTTGTACTCGTTTACCCATGTTGGTTGGATGCAGCCTCTAAAATGATGTAATTTCTTGTATTAATGAGCTGTGCATTTGGACTTTACTTTCATGTACATACAGAACATGGTGTTAGAAGGTAAGACCATACTCACTTATGTTCACCCAAATATCTGTGGATATTTTCCTGAATAAGTTAGCCATGTTGTACACAAAGAGAAGGCAATAAGTCATGACTTTTCCTAAGGGTATGTACAACTTCTCGACTTTTTTCTTATTGATTGTGAAAGCCATGAAACTGCATGTTACACTTTTACAACGTACAGTTCCATTCTTTCTCAGTGACACAGAGTATCGGAGAACCTTTGAGCAAATCACTTTGAGCATTTCAAAAGTTCTCCCAGTCTTATTTTGTGCCCTTTTCTATCCTACTCTTGTATACTTTCTGACCTTTTTTTCTTCTAGTAAGAAGACCAAAAGAGTAGATCAAGCACAAAAGTATCTTGTAAGTCGATATAGGAAGCTCGTCTAAGAAATAAACCGAAGTGGAAAGCCATTTCTGTTGATTCACCTAATAAGGTGCTTCATACGCTGTTTTCAGCAGGGAGATCTGTGTTCACCATCTTGTTTTTGAGATTTAGATGTTCTTTAGATGCCCTCTCATCCTCACTAAGGAGAGAAAATTATTGCTTGAAAATGCCTCCACATTTTGTAAAAAAACCCACAAATACATCCTCTGCCAATCATGTATTTCCTACGCCTCTGGTAGAACATCTGCTCCCTGAAAAACAGTGGCTGCTTTCAACAGAGTGTTGTGCTCTATTTTTCCATACTGATTTCAGGCTGAAGTCCCCAAATAGCTTTCTTTATTAGATAGACAGAAACAAATTTAATATAGACTAATCCTGTGAATCATTTCGTTTGAATCCTATCAGGTTTTTACATTTAATTATACACACATAATTCTAAACAACCAATACAATGAGGAAAAAGTACACGTAAATTATTTTCTTATCATTCTATAAATTATTTCATAGCAAATTAATCAATAAATTATAAAGTAATTTTGTGAGTTCCTAGTTAGGAAACGTATGTGAAGAAATATTTTATTTAATGTTATTTCTGTAAAATGTTTGACTTAAAAAATGTTGAATTTTACAATGATTTAGTGACCAAATAAATGGTATCAATTCCCCAATTTTTAAAGAAAAGGAAGTTGTGAATTTTGCTGTAAAGCATGTTTATTAGTAGTCTTCTATATAAATGTAAATACGAGTCTAAGGACTATGAGAGGTAAATGTCTCTGAATTCTTTCTTTCTCTGTATATATCTTAACATATAGAATTATGCAAAGAAAAAAGATAAGGACATTTCATAATATATCCTTGGGTAAAAGACATATTCTCATTTAAATCACTTTGGGAATACTGACCTACAGACCACACATATCTATGTAAATATTTGATATTCAATATCATAGAGATTATATAATTAAATTTACATTCTTATTGTTCTAAGAATAAAGACTATCAAGAAAAAGTGGAGATACAAGGTGACGGAGAAAGAGCAGGCACTAAGCAGGAATGTAGGTTGGTTCCTAGGTATGTACATATTTGAAGAGCAGATCATCCCTCTATCCCAAGAAAAGATGAACTAAGTCTCAGTAGTTTGGGGTTTTTTTTGGTGTTGTGGTGGTTTGAGTGTTTTCTTTTGTATTTTTATTATTCCCCTGTATGTTTTTTCCGAGATAAAAAATAACTAATGGTTTGGGGGTTAATGAGAAAATGTTTTTCACAGTGAGTGTGAAACTACATTATTGCCATTTAAAAACAGATGGAAAACAGACCTAAATATATCCAGAAGGCAGAATTCCTGAAGAAACAAACCTCAAAATATCTCAAATACCAGATTCTACTCAGTAATTTAACAATTTCCGTGTAACACGTTCACTGCATCACCATAAAATAAATAACCCCCAAACTTTGTATTTATCACTGCATTAAGCTTTAAATTTTATTTAATTTTTCATTTTGTGATTTTGCACAGTTTTCTAGGCATAGATGTACAAAATGGACTGTCTAAAACAAATTGTGATTTGCATTAATCTTATCCTGACTGCCTCAAGAAACAAAGCAAGGAAATGTCTAGCACTTGGAGTTCCCTACCTCCTCCTCCTCATTTTTACCTTTGTAACAGAAAAACAAAATATCAGTGTGAGTGAATTGCTCCTTCAATGTCCTCCTTCCATCAATCCAAACCTTCAACCCCAGTCTCCCTTGCAACATGCCAGGGTTAAAATGTAAACAAACCCTTTTGGTTAAAATGCACAAAACGAGGTAGTAGCTAAGTTTGGGGTTGCAATGTGGCAAGGAAGAACTCAACCAGCAAAAGCTTGCTGTTGTGCTTCCCCCTTTGTAGATGTGAGTGGCTGGTAAGTCTGTTACTGGCAGTACAAGCAGTGAAGCTTTGCCCTATTTGGGTACCCTAACCGGGTGCTCAGGCAGTTAAATAGTCTCACTCTTACAGTTGGCTATACCAGTAAGCATTCAGCCCAGGTGTACGATCAGTTGACTGTGGCTGTCATTCTAATAGCACCTTGATTCAAAAGGAAATTGACAGGAAATTGTTTGTCACTGTTTGTTAACTGATGTATAGCTTAACATTTGATCCAGAACATCAGACTCCTTGGTTTTGGAGATGAGATTATAGAATGACTGAATGGTCTATGTTGGGAGGGACCTCCAAAGGTCCTCTACTCTAACCCCCCGGCAGGGACATTCTCAACTAGATCAGGATGCCCAGAGCCTTGCTCAGCCTTACCTTTAATATCGCCAGGGATGGGGGCTCAACTGCCTCTCTGGGCAACCTGTTTCAGTGTTTAACCGTCCTCATACTAAAGAGCTATTTCCTAACATCCCATTTCAATCTGCTCTTCTCTAATTTGAAACTATTTGAAACTAGAAGCCTTTGTAAACAGGCCCTTTGCAGACTTGTAGTCCCCTTCAGGTACTGGAAGGTCACTATCAGGTCCTCCTGGAGCCTTCTCCAAGCTGAAGAATGCCGGCTCCTTCAGCCTGTCCTCATAGCAGAGGTGCTGCAGCCTCCTGATCATCTTTATGGCCTGCTCTGTCAGGTCCATGTCCACCCTGTATTGAGGGCTCCAGACTAGACAGAGGGTTCCAGGTGAGGAATGCAGTATCCAGGTGAGGATCTCGAAGCATTATTATTCTGAGGTTTGTTGCCATGAAGAATGCAATGAATAATGTAAAATTCAAATTCTCTATCAGAAAATCTGAATAAAATTGTTATACTTCCATCACAACTAGAAATCTTTTACAGAAACTTACCCCTTCCATAGCTAAAATTGTATTGTTCAGAAGGGAGGACTTGTGTCTTCCTAATGACTGCAGAAGCATAACATGGTGAGACAGATACCTACTTATTGATAAAAGCTCAATAGGGGAAAAATGAAGCTACAAGGAGGAAACATTTCAGAAGGGACAAGAGTGCTGCAAAGCTGTTTTTCTCAGCAGCTGCAAGACAGCACAACATTAAGACATTTCCCAGCACATGGGCTTTTATTCTACAGCAACAGCTGCAGTTTATGGACAATAGATATATGGATTTTTGTAGGCTGGATTTACAGACCATCATTTACATTAAGCCAGAGATGATATTATCTAACAAAGAAAAATATTGCACGTGTAATAACATATATTTTAATCTATTATATAAATAGATCTCAGGCAGCACCAGTTGACATCATTAAACTCCATTCATGTACTTGTCATTGCAGTTTCCATAGAAACTAGGAAAGGAAAAAGGAAATGGAGAAACGAGACTGAGAAACATGAAAAAAAAATTAGAAAAATACCTCATTAAACAAGTTGTAGTTTCACAACACTGGAGCCTCAACCCAATGAACAATCTGTGCCTAGAAATCCTGTAAAAGCAAATGGCTGTTGTAACAGACAGTGCTTTGTTGTGAGTGGCATTAGATTATTTGAGATATTCTAGTAAATTCGCTGTATTCACACAAGTACAGTGCTTATTAACAGAGGGTTTTGTTTGTTTTCCTTGGGAAGAAGGGGAGAGATTATATTCTAGGGCACGGAAAATAAATTCCAATTCTATACAGTCAGTGTCTCAAGTTTCTAATTTCTTTCTGAATGAATTGACTTCACATGAAAACAGCATTCCGATATGTTCTCTCATTTAGTCTTCTGTATACTTTATCACTATAAAACATTTATTTTAAAGCACTTCCTTGTTGCTTCACTTCTTTTATTTGGTGTGATAGAAATAAAAGCACTATTTTAGTTGCAATGGTGAAATAGCTCCCAGCTTTACAATAAAACCAGAGGTATTTGTTATGTAAAGGTAGCTTCTTCACCACTGGAACACGCACTACAAATGTCATTGGTTTACTTATTTGAACTTTATACGGTCCTTCCTATATTAACTATGACCTGGAAATACTTAGAAACTCTATTATGAGAGAACAAAAAAATTATGATTTGAAAGAACAGGTTATTATTAGAATAATACAGAATGGTTGGGAAGAAGATCCTGTTTCCTGATGCACATGTTTAAATTCTGTGCATCTTGCACTTACACTAAACCAAATACTTCTATTTGCCTGAGATCTGAGATAAAAACAAGTCCTGATATTAACATTCCACAAAGAAACACAAAAGGTTTTTAAAACAGGATCTGATACATTTGAGAATCTCACTGCAAACATTGGAGTTAATGTGGGAATGGAAATCAATCCTTGCATTTTACTTGCAATTGGAGCATGGATTTCGGTTTTCAGATGAAAATACCTATTTAAGTCCTGGGGGATTTGTCATAAAAAACATGCAGTGTCTTAACTCCTAAAACCCCTGAAAACATGCCATGGGACCATGTTAGACTACAGTGTTACTCACCTTATTCATTATTTAAATTGTAACCAAGTAGTATGGACCAAACTCAATTATTTGTATAATCCTAGTGGGAACTGATTGGAGATTTTATTTTATCACACATTCTACACATAAATAACTTACAACGTTCCACAGAAAGAATGTAGGAGCTCTTTGTTGTTTTCTTCCACAGGGCTTCAATCTGTGACCACTGTTAGTCACTCTTTACTTTCCTCTAGATTAACAAAGTTCACAAATAGTTTATTTTCTGCCAGTCTTCTCAAGTATTTGCAATATTTATCATTGGAACTAACCTGATGAATTAGAGCATAAAGAAAATTCAGTAAGAAATAGTCAGGTTTTGACATTACAATAGTAGCATATAAAGATGCTACGTCATATTTCAACCTATCGAAGTTGATGAAATAGCAGACGTATAGAAAAAAAAGAACTAAAATATTTGACATAAAATCTCGCCTGCTATATATGTGTATGTTGTTATTATCCCTTAAACTGTCTCTTAATATGTTACCAATATTGTCTAGATAATTAAGTTCTAGTCCATATTGTGAAGTCCAGTATACTTAAAAGATTCTGCTTATGAAAATATCTCCTTTTAGACAGGAAAGATCTGCTGACCTGCCACTAGAGCAGTTATTCTATATAGTCGTAACAAAGTTATGTAGAAAGAATAGTATTGACTAAGCCAATATGCAACTATTTCATTTCATTAAAACCCTACCTCTGTAAATCATCTGTTTTTAATTCTTTTCTGTCTTTGTCTTTACTCCTTTAATTAAATCATCTGTTTTTAATTCTTTTCTGTCTTTGTCTTTACTCCTTTAATTTTACACATAGAGTATTTGAATGAAGAGTAGAAAACCACAAACTTGTCCTGGAAACACTCAAATTTACTGAAAACAGCCCTAACCTTCCAGAAATGCCCAGAAATTGAGGTTTGGGAAAACTTTTCCAACGGTAGGAGACAAAAGACTACAGTAGGGGAAAATTGCCCTTCAAACATAGTGTTGGCCAAATGGTGAAGAAATATGGAAAGAGGATTTTATTGTACTTGGTTGCACCACAACTGTTACTGAGCAGATGGCTGCTTTTTGTCTGACATGTCTAATATCTAATATTCATGAATTTTATGATATTTAGTATAGTTAGAGGTTTTATTTATTTGCCTAGACTGCATGGAAATCACTAATTTCTTCTGGAATTCTTGAAAGTACAGCAGACCTTGACAGTTTTACATCCTAGAAGTGCAAAGCATTGAGTAACTTCAATAATTACAATATCTGCAGTACTGCTACTGTATTCTTCCTGTGTTTTATTCACTTTAACTGGTGAAATTCTGGTTTGTTTGGTTTTTTTCCCTTTGTATATCAAGAAGAATGGCTGGAGCTCATTCATTTATTGGAAAATGAGCAATGACTTCAGATGAAAAAGTACTGAAGACACATGAATTTAATCATCAAGAAACAATCTGTTTCAGCTGTTTTCAGCTAGTAAGAAAAAACACAAAGAAATAACACTGTGCTTGTTGTTTGCTGATCCCTTAAGGCAGACAACCTTTGCGAGGTTTTTGAGCTTCTGTCTGAGCCAAAAGAAGAGTTCTATGGAACAGAAACTCTCTGAAGTTTGACACTAAACTAGCAGCCAACATTTTACAAACCACTTAGGGCAAAATGCAAATAGTCAAAATGAAAGGTGATCCGGGTTCAATAAAACTTAAAGTAGTCTAGTGGCTTCTGTTTGTTTATTTTCCTGTAAATAAAGATATTTAGTTTCATAGTGTTTTTAAAAAACGTAATTTAGGACTTTGATGGAAGAATCACTGAAGTGTCAGAAGATCTCATTATTGTAAACAGTCAACATGAAATAAATCGTGTCCTTTTTTGAAATTAATTTATGTTTATAACATTATAGAAGATCATAGAACCACAGAACATTTCAGGATGGAAGAAATCTCAAAGTTTCTAATTCAGCCTTCCGATTGAAGCAGGGTCAACTCCAAGGTCAGGTAAGGTTTGCTTGAGGTTTTATCCTTAAAATCTTTCTGAGATGGAGATTATACATCTCTGGGCAACCTGTCCCAAGCTAACTAAAAACCTGAAAAGGTCAAAACTTAAGTAGGGCAGCATTTCAAGGTGAGTGATCTGAAATTCTTGATATACTGATGTAACTAGAAATCTTTTCAGATAATTCACTCGCAAATATTCCTTCTCTGTTTTTTTGTCGGGTTCTAATGTTTTGAAGGGGATGTGGGTTAGTTTTGGGGCACATGCATTTGTTTATTTGGCTTTGTTTTTTAGAGATATTACACCTAATCTTTCTGGAGAAAGAATGTACATGTATAGCAATATTCTCATGAGACAGGACTGGGCTCCCTGTCATTCACAGACTATGTTTTTTAAAGTTTTATTTTATTTCAAGGCATCATCCACATATTAGGTGTAACGGAGAAACTTAGAAACTAAATTTTCTCAAAGCATTAGCATTGTTCTTGCTTTCTGGTTTGAAAACAGCTCTTAATGTTATTTACCTCTGTTCCAGTAGATGATTGTTCATAATGATTAAGAGACCTAGTAGAATAAAAAATGCAAGATAAATATGCATCTTGAACATATTTGTTATATTCAGAGTTTCAGTCAATGTAATCCAGAAGATATGACAACTTTCTGAAGTCTTCGAAAACAAGTGTTCACCCCAAAATATACAGAAAATATTAGAGAGTTAAATAAATCTGTATTTATAAAACTATTGGGTTTGGGTTAGGCTTGTTTTGACTGCATTGGTTTCTGTTTATCTTTGCTCATTTCACATTAAAAAAAATACAGCCCAAAGTCTTGTAACAAGCTTTATGGGATTACATATTCATATTTTGTTCCTTCAAAATCTTTCAAACATTACATCGCTATCATGCCTCTTAAGTTTGACCCTTATTATTCTCTGAAGATACTATTATTTTTAACCTCTTTATCAAATTTCACATTTGAACGAAATATGCACCAATCAACATTAGAGAATGAACTTTTCTGAATAGAGTACTTTCTACAGGGTTCCTAGCTGAGGTCTAAAGACGGTATTAAAGCTATAAGGCAGTCATCTCACAGGCTAATAAATTTCTTCTCATTCTTTCTTTCTGTCTCAGGAAGTAGTTAACACAGTGTCTCACTGGTCAGTAATTAGCTGTTTTGTAGACTTCCAAAAGATATTACATTTGTGTAAAAGTGTACAGGTCTCAACCTCAGGCCCAGAGGCACACGCAGTATAGATGCTTAGTTTTGCCTTTCATTTTCACATTAAGAGATGTTGTAGTCGTACATTTTCTAATTAATTAATGAATGTGAGGAGTTAAATGTCTATAAAGATCAGATGTAGCATAGAAACCTATTCCTTATACACATCTTATTATTTAAATATTATCTGTGATAAAGAAATGACTGAACAAACGCACATTTTTCCATATAATATAGTGATAACAGTGTTTCCAATTCCACATGCAAAAATATATTAATTGTTGTAATCCAATTTCTTAATCAGTCAAGATTATTGTCAAGATGTCAACCACCTGCTTTCAGAATCCTCATTTATTTATAATGAGGAATTAGGACAGGCCAATATATTAAACACAATGCTGTTAAAATAGTTTATATATATGCAACCGTGTCACTGGTTGAGAAAGAAACAGCTAGTCATATTTAATGGAGATAACTGCACAAAGTAGTGGAGAAATACGGCTTTGATGACACCTTCATTAATTGAAGATTACCATAACACTCAAAGGTCTGAACTGACTCTCCATCAGTTACAAAAGAAACTAGTTGTCCACCACCACATTTACACTAATATTTTTAACAACTGCACAAGCACAGCATGTTAAACACTACAAATTTGTACTGAGAAGCTATGAAAGTGAAAAAGACATGACCTAAATGAGAGCAATGACAACTACTAACCAGCATCTGCATGCCTTGAGTCACCAGTGTAGTACTAGGTATATAAAACTGTCTATTGAGTACCAGACTGAATTGCATAGAGGTGCATCAAGATGTCTCTACCTGCACCAAAACTGATACTAAGGTTACTAAAGCCCAGTTATTGACATTGTGCTGGAGATCTTCTTGTGCAGATGATGTCATCTGTTGGTTTCAGTTTTGTTTGTCCTGTAATTTTTAGAACTAATTATGCTTGTTTTGAATCAATGAATGATATGCTGAATATATATAGTCAAATATGAACTTCATAAAAAGGTCTGTGAAAGATCAGTCATGTCAAGAATTAACATGTATCACAGGGATTTATTTTCCCAGAAAAGTTTTGCGAGCATATCATCTCAATTGAAATAAAAGAACTTATTTTAAACAGAAACGTTGTCAATTAACTGAATTCAGTGAGAGTCTCTTGAAGAGACTTGAGAATCCTTAAAACCTTGGGCATGAGAGACAGAGTCTGGGTTATTTTTTTGAAAGCAGGTCTCCTGCACCGAGGGATGCGGTTCAGGTGCTGAGGAATCAGGCCCTTCCCGAAGAGAAGCGCTGGGCTGGAGAAGCTGCGCTGAGGAATTGAAGAGTTCACCAGT
>JAOXOE010029859.1:0-10251 GCA_028565055.1 Phoeniculus purpureus | reverse complement strand
ACTCCTTATATGAAAGAGATTATCAATACTCCTTATATGAAAGAGATTATCAATACTCCTTATATGAAAGAGATTATCAATACTCCTTATATGAAAGAGATTATAAAAATGTAATAACTAATTACCATCAATTAATTCTACATCAAAAGCTGTAGAAATACAAAACAAATACTGGTTGAATCCTCATCTGTCACTAAGTTCTGCTCAGGACAGGTCTGCTCTGCTTGGTGCAAGATCACCATCTACCCACTTAATGCTAGAACTTACTGCAGCGTATTTATCTCAGACATACACTGTGCTTTTTTTCTCCCATAAAGACTAGAAATCTGCAGGCTTTCTATGCCTGTAAGTACAATGCCACAGATAATTCTATATCATCACAACAGTAAAAACCAAATCACGTTATAAATGACTCGTGTCATGCCAAGAATACCCTGCTTATCATTAAGTACCAGAATATTAAAAACACACAAGATGCATAAAATCTTCTAGTTGCTTTAAACTCTTGCAAGAGTTAGGGCTAAAAAATGGAAATCAATAGTTATACCTATATGTGTATGTTTGGGTTCATACAAAGCATGTCCTTTGCAAACCAGTGCTTAGGTTTGTGTCAGGGAGCTGTGTTGAAGCACCAAATCAGAATTCTTTTTGCATTAAAGTAAACCAGGAGATTTGTGCAGGAGCACAAAACCCCCTCCCCACACCAAGACCTGAAAAGCACAATGTGTAGATAGTGTAAAAGAAAGCTTAGCAGCACAAACTCCTTTGTTCCACACATTAATTTTACTTACACAGCTTGACTATTTGCTCTAAGACATTAATAACATCCCTGTAGGTTGGATGCATTTTATCTACAACACTGAAGTTTGAAAGTTGTCTCACAAATCTGCTTTAAAAATTACTCAGATAGTAAGAATAATATTAAAGCAGAAATAACAGAAAAAGACAGATGATATCTTTAAAATGCATACACTCTGGTGGAAGCAAGGATAAGCTTCCTACCACCACTGTAACCCTATTACCCTCTAAGCCATGTGTTTCAGCTATTACTTTTTACCTCACTATATCTGACCCTTTGGCATCCTACAGCAGTCATCCTATCTGATTTTAGATCACAGCATTTGAGGTAAAAGCTGAATGGCTTGTGCTATTGCCCTTCAACTGAAAATTAAATCTGTCAGGCCTGGCAAGAGTGTGCAACAAAAATACTTTCTAAGAACCTGTAGTTGTCAACAGAAAAAAAGAACACAGAAAACCTCACAGAGGTATAGAACTGACAGTGTTCAGAGTCACGTACAAATAAAATGCATCTCCTTTGTGCACCTTCAGAAACTATGTAAAGATCTTGTGCTTTCACACAAATACACAAACCAGTGCAACTTGAAGGCAGCAATTACATCCACATCCTCCAGGAATTAATGCTTCATAAGCAGCATTTGCAATAAGACATGGCACCAAAGCTACATCGATAAACCTGTTCTATATGTTTTGGTTCATATTTTGACAAAGTAAGAACCCTTGCCTTAGATTTCCTCCTTCCCCACATTTCTAATTCATATAAATTTTCTTAATTTTATATTGACTGTTTTTTCTTGCTTACTTGTGGGTCAAAGTGGGTACAGCCACAGGTTTTCTAGCCAAGACCACTTAAGCTAATTTGTCAAAGCAGTGACAAATAATTTCTATTATTTTGACATGCTCTGCTAAATGTGAATTCTCAATCAGAAGCACAAAGATCACCTACTTCTGCTTCCTCCATTTTTAACCTTTTCTCCCTAACTCAGCAAAATCATAGGCTACTTGTTGAGGTGTTATCTGTAAGCAAAAATGAACTATGTTTCCTGTGAAAAAAGTAAGTATTGCCAGAATTTAAGGCAGAAACGTGCTACAAACATACCAGTTTGTAAGTAAAAACTCTGAAATTAAGGAATAAATCTCGCTTACTGTGTTCATGAGCGAGAAAAACAATTCTGTTTTTTAATTCAAGAATTCTTTAAGAACCATTCAAAAATAACAAACTTCTGAAGCTCAGTGTAAACTTTTATGGATTTACCTTTTTTTCCTTCACACCAGTAAAGCAGAGCAAATGAGGATAAACAGTTTCTCTCAGCACCTTCCCATCAACAGGATACATGCTTTTTGAAAGCCCACTGCATGATTTGGAAAAAAACCAAGCCTTTAGAAAGTCATTTTTCAAAAAGCAGAGCAGTAGCATCCGTGATTCACAAGTTCAATTAAAAGTTACTGAATAAGTAATTACGAGTGACTTTTTGAAATCACAGCACCAGCTGCCCAAGTTCTACATGGCTAATCTTATTCCTGTGTCCCCCGCTGTGTCAAACAAAGACTGAGCGCTGTCAAACTCAGGGTAAACCTCTGAGTGCCAAAGTGGTTTTGTTCTGGGTTTTGATCATTCACAACATGCAGAGATTTTCCATAATAAACCTCCCAAAGTTCATCTTGTACCTGAACTTTTTGTGTGAATTTCCCATCTGAGCCCACCTGTTTAGCAGCTGGTAGATGTAACTGTGGCCATCTTCAGTCCAGATGATAAGTCTGTAAGCTGCTAGTATTTCTCCACCAGCAAAGAACTGACCGCTTGTACAGAACTCAGTACAAAGCAAGGAGAAATCACAATAATCATAGACCTGTGCTCAGAAAACAATAAAATATAGACAAACAGTATTGGCACATTCATTTTAATTCAAGTTGCTTTGGGCCAACGGATCAATAACTAGAACGTTAGCTTGAATTTCTGTAGTTGGACTGCTCCTGTGAAAGCCAAAACACTTGTCATACTATCAAACTGCTGCAAGGTCTTGTTCAAACCATGTATTTCAGCGATGAATTGTATTTTTGGATGGGTTAAAAGACACATGTCAATCTCTTCCATTACATACCACACACTTTTCTAAGGAGTAAGATCATCTTCTTATTTTAAAGCTGTATATTAATTGCAACATGAAAGTTGAAAAATCAACATGATTTTCTACCCATAACACTACTTTAAGAAATTAAAAATATATATATATAAGCATTGAAATACATAATGGAGATTCACCAAGAGACATGCACCTCCTGTGGAAAACGTTACAGAAATTTATGGAGAACAGTGAAAACAGCAGATGCTACAGGTTTTTCTAAGAAAAGCCTCCTACCAGTTCTATACATTGAAACTCTTTGATAAGAGCTTATTTAAACAGCCCAAGAGAAATCTCAGTGATACCCGTACAACTCTATTATTCAAAGTTGCCTCAGCTGTATGTGAAATTTCCACTCCCCCTCCCTAGCAGCGGTATTTGGTCCAGGTACATGTTGCACTAGTAACTCAGGATTATTTTAAGAGTCTTATAACACAGGGAGGAAAAAAGCATTTTTAAAAAAAAATAAAGTTCAGATTAAAATTTAAAATAAACTAACATTTTCAGTAATTACATCATGCATTAAATTTTACACAGAGCTACAATTTATATAGTCTGGGCTCTTTAGTGTTTGTTAGTTTTTGCTGGTTTCTGTTAGCAGAACCCAGATGGAACAAAAGCCCCTAACCACCCAGGACTTGCCAACTGTGATTACTTCTGTCATCCCTTAACAGTTTTCATGCATCTTTGTCTCCTTTAGAAATGCAGTGTGGAGGGGATTGTAATGCACCCAGTGATCTACAACTCACCAATATTTCAAGTAATACCCTTCTACCCAGCCAATTTCACACAAAAAACTTCTAAAGCAGAAATACATTCATAACAAAACCAAACTGCATCAGAGGCAGGCAGTTAAGACTAACAGAGAAGGGACAGAACACACTATGTCTGACAAGCAGAACACTGTAAGGTGAGGAGAAAAACAGAGTACCTTAACAGTAAAGTCACAGCAACTTTCCAAAATTATTAATAACATTAAAAAGACAGTATATGTATAAAATGGTTAGTGATGTACCTGCCAGCATGTGGAACACACAACCAGAACGAGCCTTTCGGTGTAAGTACAAAACCGTATTGTTTGACAGTTCACACAGTTCAGAGACCTGGACTCCTTCTCACACACACTCTGTCTCTCCTTAAAAGCACAGGGGGAAAAAAGCCATATGATTTCATGGAATCATAGAATCATTCAGGTTGGAAAAGACCCTTGGGATCATGGAGTCCAACCATCAACCATACTCTGTAAGTTCACTGCTAAACCCCATCCCCCAACATCACATCTAAGCGACATCCAGGGATGATGACTCAACCACCACCGTGGGCAGCCCATTCCAATGCCTGAAATCCGAGCTTTTACTTTTAGGGTAGAAACAAGTCACTGAAAACAACTTTAACATACACTTTCAAAATGCAAAGCAACCTACAGTTGTTAACTAAAGCAAGATATAAAGGCATGAAGATTCAGAGGTTCTGTGTAAAGGGAAGGCAGCACAGCTCAGAGCTTGACTTCACTTGAAAAAGTGATAATGAGCACAGAGAAAGACTAAAGGCAGATCATAGATAAGATATCTAATGAATATCTGCTACGTATTCTCCAGTCAAAAGAACAGCTACAAGCACCTTTAAACTGACAGATTCAGGATGGCTTTCCCACTCATTCCTGTGGCAGTCAGGACAGTCTGAGAGGGAAGGAGTTGTCATGGGTTTCATTTAAGCTCAACTCTGAAAAGTAAGGAATTTTCTTAGTTTTGTATTGCTGAACGTACAATGGTTTAAAAACAAAAAAAAAGCATGTTTTCACTCTGTGATTATCAGACTTTGAGGCTGTCATGCTCAGAACTACTAGATTAGAATTATTTTTACTGGTTACTGATTTAAGTCACTGAAAACTGAATTTTTTGGGTTTGAAAACTAGCAGTACCAAGATCTCTCAAAGAAGGGGTACACTGCTCAGGGAACTGCAACTATCACACGGGAAACCATCGTCTCACTATACCTTACAGCTCCAATTAAATCTAACAGTATTTATTAAAATATTCTTCTTTAAAGAATGAGGTAGCCGGATAGTTACTCACTCTGCACTCATCCCTTCACAGAAGATGCCCCCAGACAGCAAAGGATGGCACTAGACCATGGATGATTCTATGATGTTTCTAGTTATTACAGGCCCAGAATTTCTATAGCATGACAGTCTTTTTGATGTAGGAATGTTGAAAAGATTTTTTTCACCCAAAACACTGCAGATAAACCAAAAGCAGATAAAAACCCCACCATCATGATACCCAAATTTGATTAAGTAGTGCTGCAGCATGTTCTGCACTTTTGTCAAACACAGCAGAAGTGTACAACAGGTATTCAGAGAATCCTGTTGATGTTCTGCCATTTTTGTTGATGGTTCCCTGGTACTTGCTGTGCTACTGAAGTTCTTCAGGAACCTAGTTCTCGGTTTGATTCCAATTCTACAGCTTATGCATTTAATGCTTATTTATTATTACTATTAAATGCTTATGCATTTACAGCTGCTGAAGAAATATAGAATCCCAGTCTGACAACAGAAATGACACCCCAGGAGTCTTTTCTAAGCAAAGACAAATTTGTGGAAGGCAGAGGAATACAGTCTAAAGAACCACTTCCGAAGAAAAGTGTCAAGAGCAAAGAGAGAGTGAAAGGCCAGTTTTGAAGAACTGTGAGTTTAAAGGTTAACTTTAATAACTTTAAACAGCCATGCACGGGTGTGTTTTCAGAACTGTGGCTAAATTAATCAGTTGTTTAATACACATCCGGAAGATTCTAATTTATTCATATTCTGCTTTCTTTACTTGAGAATATGCCTAAGTTAATATCATGCTTCAAACAATTGTTTCATACCTCATATACACTGACCTGTATGCTAACCAAGGATGAAGACAGGTCCCACACTTTAAGAACCCCAGTTACAGACACTGCAACCAATGAGTCTTCTGTGAAAAGTGAAGTGAGAGAGTCAACTAGAAACCAAGTCCAAACAGTGCCTACAATGAAAAGAGTGTGTGTGTTGCACACACTTGACATAGAAGCTAGTATTCTATAAAGGACTAAAAACACAGAATCAGTGAGACACTGTTTAGATGAAATACTAATTTTACGCAAAAATCAACTGATATGCAGAAAGACAAAGCATGCAAGAAAATACTGAAATATTTTGTCCAGTCAGTACAGTGGGTTTGTGCTCTTGATTTCCTGGGCGTGGTACAGTTAGGTTCACGATTGGACTTTTTTAAAGATCTTCTCCAACCTAAATGAATCTACTATAAAATTAATTTGTACTTATATCCGTGAAATAATGGATTTTAGTGTAGAGGCCACTTGCTTTTCTCTTTAAAAAGCATTACATGTAATATGATCAACATGAGTGTTAAAACCACCTTCTTAGTGCCATCAGTGAAACATTAACAGCTTGTAGATAACAGATTTGCAAAGCATGAGTAGATGTGGAATCTAGTATGACTGTACAATCTATACAGAAATATTTAATCACAATTTAATCTGCCTACATAAATGCCTTTACAATACATACCTTGTATCCTTGCAGAGTGCACAACACACATACAATTTATCCAATCAGAAGAGTGAGATGATGATAAAGTCTGAAGAACATCCAAAGTCTTGGCATCAATAATAAGAACATCTTGATATTCTCCACAACAAAGAAGCCAGCCTTCACCTGTCATTCGGAATGAGCAATGGTAATACTGTACAAGCAGAAAGCAGAGAGTCAGCATACAGATATACAGCGATGTGCTCACCTATACTTCACATTCAGCATGTCTTACATAGAATTACAATAAACACTCGCATCATGGCTAAAAAACTACTGCACACGTGAGATCAAGATTAACAGCAACACAAGCATTTTACATACATTTCTAATAGCTTAATGTAGGCTTACAGATTCATAAGAGGCACTTTGTTCTGAAAAGAGTATCTACCCTGACTAAATAATATGATTTTTGGAAGCAATCAAGGTGTTAATTTTCATTATAAACTGCAGAAGTTTTGTACTTCTGAGAGACTTTGTCTGCACATCTGATAAAGCTACAGTTATCAAGAGGTATATAAAGATTTTTTAAAAATCCACTAAAAATACAGAAGATCAACAATGCCTTTTTTCATAATGGATTTTCAATTAAGGTCCAGAAAGCATTTCTACTTTGTGAGTTAGTCTTCACTTTGAGATTAAATTTTGACATAAGTTCAGACAACTCATTCTTTCAATCATGCAGAGAAAAAACCAAACATGAAGTACAAAGGGAAATGGATGACACCAGTGATAATGAAAATTTCTTTTTTGCTAGGCATTTTATGTCAAGGACATTTGCATTTGTGTAGTATTCATCTGCAATTCTACATATAATTGCTCTAACCACATAAGCAGACACCTCAAATGTAATTCACAAGTAAATGCTTGTGTACTTACTATCATGTAAAGAGGAAAAGATCACACAGACCCACAAAACTGAGCCTCATTTACTACAAGTTCTCTGTGCAATCAGTTTTGCTTAGGTAACTTGTATTATCTCAGTTATCTAATTGCACAGAATCATCAATCTCCTTGCATCCTGCAAGGAAAACTATAAACAACTGACAATAAAAGTATTACCACAGACATTATGAAAGAACAGAGGCAGCAACGTTTAGCAGTACGAACTATTTGTAATTACTGTTACAGATAAATTAAACTTGAACTGGATGGTTTGTGAAGTCAGTTTACTACAACAAACAACTTGCCACAATAAAGAAGTAACCATTTTCTTCTACTCTGAGATCTCCACAAAATCAGATTGATTGTCAGATCATCAGCCAGGGCAGATCTTCCTACTTCTCTACAGAACTCCTTCACAACTTCAACGCCTCAAATCTTTTTAAGCAATACCACAAAGCAGATGATACTGCACCTCTAATACATTATAATTATCGGTTTATGTGCAAACACATGTAATAATAACTTGTCTGTATGTATGTTTAAAGCATATATAAGTTAAAGACTAACTTCATAACAAGCTATGCTTTTACACATGTACACATATCAAAACATGTATTATGCAGCTATTCTTTTCCTATAGTCATTTACTCAAATTTTCTCTTCCCTTTACCATGAATAACTGTTTGAATTCAAGTCAAAACAGTGTCATAAAAAACGTTCTTCTAGAAGCTTTAAAACATTTGGATTCTGAATTTGATTACAGCTTTGAGACACACAAGGTCTCAGGTTTCCATCATTTGCACGCTTCCACTCTGGACTTTCTCACTAAAGAAAAACTGCATTTTAATTAATGTAGAGTCCTGAGCTCTTCTGCTAATTGGATTCAGAGAGACGTTTTATCTCTATCAGTCTTACATGCTGGACTCCCTCAGTCGTATACACACTCTCACACTCCAACTTCTAGATACTTAGTGCATTTGGATACCATCCAAAATAGAGGTTTGAAATTCTCTGGAGTAATATTTAAAGCCATGTAGCATCTGCAAATAAGCGTTCTGTCCCAAGTTCTGCAATGAATTAAAGGGTATCTTCAGTAGTGACTGTTAAGCATTAAAAAAAACCCTTCCTAACATTTAAGAACATGGTCCTCAACAGACCCTCACAACATTTGGTTAGAATGCTCGCACTTCTAAAATGTGCCATCAAAACACCAACATTAGGTTTCTGTACAATTTTAACAGAGGTCAAGAGCAAAGACTAAGACACTGTCACAATACTACCCAACGCCCGAACTTTACAACAATTGATACTGCATCTCAGACATTTACAGCTTAAAAAGAATCAGTTTGATTTGACCAAAGAGTTCAGAGTGTTATTTTCTTAGACCTAAAAAAAAGGAGAAATATATAAACCTACTAGTATTTCAACATTTTTTTCCTCCCCTTTGAGTTCATTTAAATTGTCTGTTTTAAAACAGATCACATGAATGAAGCAAAACACCTGTAACAAACACAGATACCACAAAAAGTTGCTGTACTTACATAGATGGCTGCATGTTTATAAGGAAGCTTTGCATTCTCAATGCATTGTCCACTAGTGACATTCCAAACACACATCTCCCTGCCAAAGATAACTTCATGTTATTCTCTGTCATTTCCACTCAATTGGCTGGAATAATTTTGTGCCATCAGGTTTTTCTTTAGTGCTGTACTTAAGTGCAGTATGATCGTTTCTGTGGCTTTTAGTTATAGATTACTGGGGAGGAAAACGTTGTGGTCATTAGCAAGGGATGACACAGTATCTGGTTGGGGCTGGTGTTTTTTTTTTTGTAATTACACCCTCCTGCCTTGCAACAAACTTGACTTTAAGGCCAACTCTGGTCTTCAGCAAATTGTACGTATACTGCCATTACAGCCCGTCAACACCTCACGGTGACCATCTGTCACTGGAACTATACTCTCCTGAAAACGATTCATTTCACTGAACTTAAACCACACGTTTTAAAAAACACAATGCATCCTCTGCTGCACCAGTCATCGGCTCCTGTGAGAAGCCACAACTTCTGGTAAGAAAAAACAGTGCCACCATGAGGCTTTTCCTGACATCTGTTTTTCAAAACAGCACTGGCCACCAAGTCAAATAAAGTTCTAGCACCGCTTGATTGTATGTAAGGTTAATGCCTGACAAAGATGAGGTAGACAGTCTTCCTCATTGAGACATTATTCAACATGGCATTGATCTTAAGTACAAAACAAACACAATCCAGTTAAATGTTGTGAATGAGTTTGTGAGAGATGTTGTCATAGTTGAGCAATTACATGTCTAAAAAAAAAGCTTTCAGGTTTTATTTTCACAGCAAGCATTATTTCCACAGTTGAAAATCATTTTATAACTTATTAAATGAAATTCAAAGTTATCTTCTGCATAAGAACTTAACAAACACATTAGGGGGAAGTATTTTATCACCAGAAATATTGATTTCCATTTTAATCTATAAATTTTCACATTATAATCTAAAAAATAGTACTTAATTTATATTTTCAGCTGAGAAAAACCATTATAACCTCTGGCACAGCATCAGAAATGGTATACCAACATTTCTAAACAGTGAATTTCTTGCTTATGTCAGAAGAATTAACTCCACTGCTTTAGCTGTGCTACTGTAATACACACAAATTACACCAAAACATAAACTTCAGCTTCTACACAGAAGCATAGTATCATAGAATCATTAGGGATTGGAAGGGACCTCTGCAGTCTGGGGCTTGGTATCAGGATAGCCCCCAGAACTACAGAGGCAAAGAAGGTGTTCAGTATCTCTGCTTTCTCTGCATCCTCTGTCTTCAGGGCACCCACCTCATTCAGCAG
>JAOXOE010029858.1:0-13840 GCA_028565055.1 Phoeniculus purpureus | reverse complement strand
CAGGGGGATTGGACTAGATGATCTTTCGGGGTCCCTTCCAATCCCTAATGATTCTATTTCTGCACAAACCACAGCGGCACCATTTGACAACTTCCTTCCACGAGGGCACGTGCGTTCCCATAGCCCTGTTTAATGACTTCTCCTGCGGCAGATTCTTCACTGACAAAAATCACTCAGACACACAGTATCTGACTGCAGCAGCTCTGTCAGGTCAGGCAGGGAGATTACAGCACTGGGAGAAATTCAAGTCATGTCTTCCCAAACCCCCCTTTTTCCTGCAGCTCAGTGGAGACTTAACCTGTCCTTTCTGCACACACAGTTGAAGGTAGCAACTTCTGTGTGAGAAACCTGCCAAGCGACAGCAATAGAGCAGCCCCTGCTAGGTTAAAACTCCAATTTTAGATTTCTCAGACTTGCACATGTCTCTTTTTGATTAGAAGGTTCCATGGAAACATTGGGGAAAACTTTTTTATGATGAGGGTGACAGAGCCCTGGCACAGGCTGCCCAGAGATGTTGTGGAGTGTCCTGCTCTGGAGACGTTCAAACCCAGCCTGGATGTTCCTGCATGATCTGATCTCAGGGATCCTGCTCTGGTTGGACTAGATGATCTTTAAAGGTCCCTTCCAACCCAATACAGATTAGGTAGTGACCAGCTAGAGAGCACCCCTGGGGAGAGGGATCTTGGAGTTGTTGTGGGTTACAAACTAAAAATGGATTAGCAATGTGCCCTTGTGGTCAAGAAGGCCAAGAGGGTGTTGAGATGGATCAAGAGGAGAGTGTCTAGCAGATCAAGGAGTTTTATTCTACCCCTTTATTCTGCTTTAGTGAGGCCACACCTGGAATCCTGTGTCCAGTTCTGGTTTCCCCAGTTCAAGAGGGATAGAGAATTAATTGAGAGATTTCAACACAGAGCTATTAAGATGATTGGGGGTCTGGGACTACTGTCTTATGAAGAGAGACTGAGAACATTGGGACTTTTTAATCTGGTCAAAAGAAAGCTCTAAGGAGATTTAATCACTGTCTATAAATCCATGGGGCTGGGTGCCAAAAAGAAAGGGATCCTGTCTTTTCAATGGTGACAGGCAGGACAAGGGGTGATGGCTGCCAGCTTGAACACAGGAAAATCCACCTCAATTTGAGGTAAAGTTTCTTTACAGTCAGGGTTATTAAATATTTGAAGGGGTTGCCCAGGGAGGCTGTGGAGTCTCCTTCTCCAGAGATGTTTCAGACCTGGCTGGATGTGGTTTTGTGGAGTTGATGGAGGCTTTTCAGACAGCTGTGCTTCTCAGTAATTTGTGTCCTGCTTGAGCAGAAGGGTTGGACCTGATGGCCTTTGAAGGCCCCTTCCAACCCTAATAAACTGTGTAAACCCCAAACATTCTGTGGTTGTGATTCTTTTCTGTGAAAATTCCAAAGTAATTCAGTAAGTTTAAATGAAAAATGAATATATATATGCAGAGTCTTCTGCAAGAAGGGTTATCTGGGGAACTGAAACGTTTCTTTACACTAGGACTTCAGCCAACCTCTGGTCTTTGAGCATTACATTGGATCAAGACATATTACAATTGGAGATATGACAACCTACGAGTACATGCACTGTCTCTCCATTCTTACTCCAGTGCCCTACAGCTCTGTCCCTTTAAACCGTGCTCTACCAACGAGCAGTTGCCATCATTTGAACATAGACTGTCGAATTTATTTTGGACATGTGACACCGGATACCTGCATGTGTTGTTCTCTGTATCCCAAGGACTGTGTTACAAGACAGATGACACACATTTCACAGGCTGCAAGGCGAGAAATACCAGCAGCAAGCTAAGCTCCTCAGTGCATTATAAAGCAAGATGGAGGCACTCCCTTTTCCCTTTTCCCAGTCCCCTATGCTTCCCTGCTCAGAACAATATTGATTTGGGACTTGCCATGATCTCTCCCACAAGCAGCCCAGTACAGAAATGTCTTGCACCTAGTTTAATGACCATAAACCCTGATTACTTGGGTTAAACACTAAGCACCTCTTCTTTCTTCCCAAAAAGGAACATGAACATGTTTTTAACTCCAAAGGACTCAGGATGTCCCCTCTATGTGACCAGACCAGTGTCTGTCACTCTGGTCAGTAATAATTGGTCTCAATTAAAATGCAGGTTTACACAGAGTTGTACTTTCAGTGCAAAGTCCAGCCTAGCCATGTGCTTGGCACATTACAGAAGGTCACTCAAAAACATAGAGTGACCCATTAGAATGAGTTTCCATAGGAGCTTGGCACTTAGTTTACACCTAGTACTCTGAATGAGGAGCAAACAGAGGTACTCTCTCAAAATCTCATAGAATTTTTACCTATATAGCCCTCACTGAACGGGTCACAGCTCACAGTATTAACTGCAGAACAAGCCTGTAAGTACAAATGGTCTCTGCACAGTACATTCATCCCTCTCCAGCTCAAACACCTGCTTCACTAGCTCAGGTCAGTCGAGTCTGCTGTATTTAACACAGACCTGCACATAAAACACACACACCAGCTCAAGGAATCCAAGCACTCTGGAAAACATCACCCAGCTGCTTGGGAAGATAAAGGTCATTGCCAGGTTTGGTGACGAACTGTATTTTCATTAAAAATTTAATTATTTAAAATTTAGTTACCTAAATTTTATTAGCCCAGAGAGCAGCAAAATTCAGATTAAAATAAATCCTTTCTTTCCCATGTTAAATCACACACAAGCAACAGAGACCTGGATTCCACATTGCATCCCAACAAGCATTGAGCACAGCAGTAGCATCCTTTAGCTGGGGTAAACACCTGCCCTCTGAAACCTCCCCATTTTACTTCACTACATTATGGTCCCAAACCTGGTACAGAACACTTTACAGTCCAGTGATTGAGACTCTCACAGGATCGGCTGTTCTTCTCGTCATTCAAGAAAGATGCAGCAAACCACTTGAACAAGCAGCAGTCAGTCTGGGAAAGGAGACCTTTATCTAGTACTCAGCACTGGTGGGGCCTCCCCTGAGTACTGGGGGCAGTGCTGGGCCCCTCACTTCAAGAAAGAGATGGAGGGGCTGGAGCGGGTCCAGAGAAGCAACGAGGCTGGGGAAGGGACTAGAGGGAAAGGCTGATGGGGAGAGGCTCAGGGAGCAGGGGATGTTAACCTGGAGGAGACTCAAGGGGAGACCTTGTCCCTCTCTCCAACTACCTGAAGGGAGGTTGTAATCAGGTGGGGGTCGGGCTCTTCTCCCAGGCAACTAGCACCAGGATGAGAAGGCAGTGCCTAAAGCTTCTGGGGAAGGTTAGGTTGAATGTTCCAAAGCCCTTCCTCATGGAAAGGGTGATCAGAGCCTGGACTAGACTGCCCAGTACAGTGCTGGAGTCTCCATCCCTGGAGGTGTTGAAGGACAGCCTGGCTGTGGCCCTTAGCTGCCCTGGTGTGGCTGCTGTGGTGATATTAGGTCCTGGTCTGGGCTGACTGAGCTCAGAGGGCTTTCCCAGCCTCAATAATTAAGGGATTCTGTAATCAGAGCTGAGACTTGGATCTTGAACTCCTGCAATACAAGTGGGGCCCTTCCCATAAGCAGTAATTACATGGATCTGCTTCCCACCTGGACCTTTCTTTTAGCTCAGAAAAAACCATCAAATGCTTAAACAAGGACTGCATTATCCTCTCTAGAGTTGCCTGACTCCAGTTAAAATGACTGTCTGGCTAAGAGCAGTGGGTCCCAGTTCGTGACTCACAAGCTGGTTGGGTGACTGATAGAGGAAGTGGAATAACTGAGCCTAAAGAGACCAAACAACACTGTTACCTGTTGATCTTTTGTGCCAACAACACGTCTGGGAGCAGAAGAGTCTCAAGTAAGTATTTCTGCTTTCTGTCTTATATTTAGTATAGATAAAAAGAACCCTGAAATAAGTGTCAACTCTTTTTCTTCCTCTAGGGAATAGAAGGAGGCGTAACATTTCTCTGTCCTACAAAAATGCTGTGGAAAGGAAAGGAATGGAATGCCTGTCAGATAAAGATTTCTGAGTCAAGGCAAATGGGAACCACCCAAGCTAGCTCTGACCTCCCAAAAGCCATTGAAAATGACAGACAGGAGGACAGAAGAGGTTCTTCCCTATAATAGATAGGCTTGTTTTATAATAAACATAAAGACATTGCTTTATAAATAGCATTCCTGTCCATCACCCCAATTACCCCCAACTGCAGCAGCAAGGCTGATAGACCCCATTCCTTCAATTAGCCAAATGCCTGAGGACAACTGTCACTTTTCTTCATGAACTCTGAAAGGGAGCTCTTTGGGAAATACTTCATGGACAGCTGAAAAACGTCTCCTGCAGTTGGCTCTGCCATTCACACTCACAACCCTGCACTTGCTGTTATGGGAGCAAAGCCAGCCAAGTGCATTTCTTCCCCCCAGCTTACACTCACCAGACGCGTGCTATCGTGCGGTCCCATTGATGTGTCTTACATGCCGTAAACGTGTTTGATGCATGCAATATGCAGACTATAGAACTCACACCCACAGTTTTGTTTGCATAACAGACGGTGCATCTTACCACCTCTGCAACTTCAGTAGGTTGAGATGACAGTAAAGGAGTATGGAAGACATAAATTAGACACCACTTTTACTGTGTATCAACAGAATGCATTGAACATGCCCCTCAGGCAGACGTTTTACTCCAGTTATGCATCTACAGGTGTGAAAGGAGTGCTAAATGCCTCCACAATGCACCAAGGAATGTAGCAGGTCCTGTACTCCTTGGAAAGTCATTCCAGCTATTGCCCAAACATGACAGACACCACCCTCCCAGTTACACCTTTCCCAGCAGCGATCTGTTACTACATACATTTCCCTTTGCTGAGGTGAACGATGCCTTTGCAGCAGCAGAGTGGGTTACACTGCCAATACAGGCAGTAAATAAGCTAAATATACACCGGGAGCATCAAGCGCCTGAGCCTCTCACTGACCTAGTTCCAAACTATTGCTGGGGAACATCAGTCTAACGGTCATTTTTTAATTAAATAGCTTGGAACCGTTGGGTTATGCTGCAATTACCAGGAGTCTGCTTCCCATATCCTCCCCCATACACACAAATTACTGTTATTATGCTCTTGTGAGGCTCTTGGGGAAAGCAAGGTCAAACTCCATGCTCAACCAAGGTCAGAGCTGAGTGCTCTGGGGGGGAAGCTCACACCAACAAGGCCCAGATTGTGCTTTATCTTTTTCATCTATCCCCAGAGCTGCACACACCAGTAAGACCATAAACTGAAAACCATTTTCTTTCCTTTGTTTGCCTTTTAATATGAAAGCAGCAGCAGAAGCAAACAGGTGCTGTTTCTTGATCTGTCTGGGTTTTTAAGCAACGTTGAACTGTCATTTGCAGTTTTATAGAGCAAGCATGTTAGATTTGAATAGCACTAAGAGGTTTTATCTGCCATCACAGAGGAAAGGGTTTGCTCAACCCCACTTTTTCTACCCCATAAATCAGCGATTCTGACAGGATGGCAACCAGGGTAACAGTCTTCTGTAAGCAGAACTATCTGAAATGGCTTTGTTCTCTCTTAAAGCCAGGGAGATGAGGCATGAGCTAGTTAAATTGTTGCTGAGACTGGGTATAAGGGTTCCTGGAATACAATCCTGCTTTTCGTTTGCCCTTCAGAGAAAGGCAGTTCATATTTGTCTCTATTTCCTTGCAGACAAAATAGAGATTACAGGAGCACGTCAGTTTTAAATTAAGACTTTTATCTATGACATTTGGGCAAGTGGGTGCCACTACTGTTTGTTGAGCTTTAATTCTCAGTCAGCATCTTCAGTTATACTGTGTGATGTTTCCTGAGCTGAGAAGTTGTGAACAGCAGGAAGAGAGTCTTATTTAACTGTGATGCCGTGTGCTTTACCAATGCACCCTCTGCTGGCTGGCTGTGCTTTGTGTTTGCAGCGCCTACCAAATTCCGCAGGCACTGCCACAATCTCCAGTCATTGGTGACTTCCAAATTGCACCAATTTATGTCTAAAGTCCTTAAACTGAGGTGCAAGAAGACTGCGGTGTGACAATACCCCATCCAATACTGCCTACGTGATGAAAACCAACTTAAAATCAAAAATCAGCCTCACATCATATCACCAGAAGATGCAAGTTGTTTAATACAGGAGTCGTGCATCTGCATCTAACTAAATAGGACTTGTATCTGTCAGTTACATTTTAGACAAGATAGAATTTTAAATTCACACAAGTCTGCTTGTCTCACCATCTGAGCTGTGATTTCAGCAAAGCATCCACGATGCATTGCTTGTCCAACCTGAGGTTTCTTAGATGTGTCGAGTCCCTAAAGCAAGGTGCATCGCGTGCTTGGTCCAGGTTCCTGCTCTTGCCTTCTGCAGCCCATGGCCCCAGTGAAATCCAAGTAGCAGAGAAAACCCCCTTGAGAGACCCTTCAACCAAGGGCCCCTGCTGCTCTCTAGTGGCTCAGAAGCTGCAGACTGTAGGACTTGCTCTGTTCAGCCACTATGAGTTGGTTTTAACAGAGTTCTTGCCTCTAAGCGTTGTTAAACACAAGTACGCATGAATTACCTTCAAGGCAACATTGCAAGGGTTTGAAGATGTTAGCTGCCAGACATTTTCACACCTAACAGTGTTATATTCTCTTGTGAAAGCCAATAAATACATAAAACATCTGCAGAAACAGCTCTTTAACCCCAAGAATGCGGTCAACCAGTTCTTTAGACAAGAGCTGAAAGCCCTGGGGCGCAGCAGTCTTAAGCCATACATGTCACCCATAAGGCAAAGAGTGTCTCTTGCTCCAAGAGCTATTGATCTTATTCATCTTCTCTGGGACCTGCATTGGCACTGCATCTAGGAACTGTTCCTTAGCACTAGTTTCTTCAAAATCTAAAAGGTTTTTCTTCCAGCCTTCCAATTGCACATCTTTTATTCTTCTGATATCAACATTCGAAATGCTCAGACAGAACACTAAGGTTTGGTTTTTTTAAAATGTGAGAATAATTTAAAAAATAATTTATAAAAATAAAGAACACCCCTACATTTCAGAATCTGCTACAGATGAGCTAATTCGTCTCTGGTTAATCACCTCAACTGAATCTTTCAGAAGTGTCTGCATGGCCCATTTCACTCAGTCGATTGAATTTAGAGATCAAGGACTCCTTGCTCCAATCAGACTGATGTTAAAATATTAACCTCTGCTAATTTTAGAAGTGTGTATCGAGTAGAAGGGATAGAGGACACAGGGAAGCTGTGGGTGTCTGTGGAAATAGCGTAATTTACAGACTTCTCTATTTTGAACTAATTCTTTAAAAGTTTTTTTGGTTTGCTGGTTGGTTTGTGGGTTGTGGATTTTATTTCTACATAACTCTGCAGTACAGTTTAAAGCCTGAACTAATAATTTGCAAGCAGAACATCATCTCAGGCTCAAATTCCAGCTGGGGGTGGGGGGGAAGCCAATTCCAGCAAATGATGTTACTACATTTGGAACAGAATTGGAAAGCAGGCAGAGATGAAATCCTTCAACCATGAGTTTAGTTTCCAAAGTTCTAACTCTTAGTTACAGACTTATTCAGCCCAGACTCAGCATCTGAGTCAATAACCTCTGCAGGAATGAATACTCAGTTCCTCACAGAATCTTTTCATTAGTTATAAATATACCTGCCATTCACTTTTGCCTGCGTACAGTTTCACACCCACTTCTCCCCAACCAACCGGTACTGGATACCAGCAAACAATGACAGCGGTTCTAATTCTTTTTAAATTATATTTCTACACCTCTCATCAATCTGCCTAGAGCTAAACTATACAATAACACCTTTATAAAACGGTAATAAAAAAACCCCCAGATTAAATGGACAGGAAAAAAGCCCTGGTAAGCAGCAGCTCAGTGAGGCATGAGATAAATGTCTTTAATACAGTAGAATCTGGCAATTACCTACTTTGGATGAATCAGTGTCCCTGATGTGAATAACATCCAGCAATTAAAACTAAGGCACAGAGCTTAGTTCAGTGGTAGGTTTGGATCTAAAGTGAACAATGGACTTGACAATTAGGCAGAATCAAAAGGTAGGGACAGCAGTAAGATGACTGCCAAGTGCCCAACACAGTTCCTGAAGAGATCTCAGGGGAAAGCTTTTCATTTAAATACTCAAAGTACACCAAGCAACCAGCAAACCTCTTCTCATCTTTTTGAGACAGAGTTTGGGGACCTGGTGATCTTCCTTCTCTTCCACTATAACGTAAATCTGCCTCCAAAGAGACATCAGAGATTAAACTTCCACTGCATCTTTCATTTTAATACAAAGATCTAGAATTGTCTCCCAAATCATTGTGTTTTTACCTTATCCCTTGGTTTAATCATTTTGGGAAAGCAGCTCACGATCTTCAAGCATTTGCTTAGACTACAGAGAACTATACAGGACTATACAGAATCACAGAATATTAGGGCTTCGAAGAGACCGTTGAAGATCATTGAGTCCAACCCCCCTGCCAGAGCAGGACCAAAACTGGGCAGGTTACTCAAAAATGCATCTAGACAGAGCAGGAGACTACACAATCTCTCTGGGCAGCCTGTGCCAGTGCTCTGTAATCCTCACAGTAAAGAAGTTCTTCCTCATGTTGAGGTGGAACGTCCTGTGCTTAAGCTGGAATCCATTTGCCTTTGTCCTATCCCAGTGCATAAGTGAAAAAAGGTTGTCCTTGCCTTCTTGACACCCAGCCCTCATGGACTTGTAAACCTTAATGAGATCCCCTTTCAGTCTTCTCCTCTCCAGACTCAGCCTTTCCATGCAAAGGTTTTTCCTGTCCCTTCATCATCCTCATAGCCCTGTGTTGGACTCTCTGTCCCTCTTGAAGTGGGGAGCCCAGAACTGGATGCAATACTCCATGTGAAGTCTCACCAGGGCAAAGTATCTGCATGCTTAAACTATAGAGGACTATATATAGGATTTATATGACTTATCAATTAGGGAAAGCTTGCAGATAGAGAATTACTTTCACCACCAGTACACCACAGGTAATTAATACTTCTACCAGTTTTTAGCTAATAAAACTAACATATAGAAGTGAGTGATTTGTCTGTACTCACACACTTCATTCCTGTGCAGTCACAGAATTTTCAGATAACCCTTGAATGTTCTAAAACTAACTTGCAGCAAAATTCACACTCCCATAACGAAAAAGGTTTTGGGGATAAGAGTAACTGCTAGTGCACCTTGTACAAGGTGTTTGCACTCAGTGGAATAAAATGCTGTGCAAGAGTCGTTTCCCCAAACTTAGATGGACAAAGAAATCAGGTACACCAATACCTCCACTAGGAGCTGGCTGTGTGTCTGACGCATGCAAATACACCTAACAGCTCCAGTCTAAATGATCTGCCCACTTAGTCTAAAGCACAGACCACTTAATAATAAGGCAGAAGCCCAGACAGATGGATGAGCAGGCTCAGTCTCTCCCCCTCAAGAAGTGAAGATTCAACAGCATCTGCTCGAGACATCCAGAAGGTTTCTGTCACACAAATAAAAATAATCATCATCTGTCAGCTTCAAATCACTTCAACTCATATGCAGGAAGAGTTGATATTCTCAGCTCCGGGAAAACCAGTCAGGACAAAATCCAACTGAAATCATAGCTCTACAAAGATTGCTACACCAGGACCACTTGTCATACCTGATGACACAGGCGTCCTCTTAAAATCAACAGGTGAAAGCACAGGCTTTAGGCATAGCTCTGTCTCTGCCTAAAGTATATCCTTGGGCAGATCTCTGTAGAAAATACTTGTCTCCTAGATAAATAACTTCAGGGATCCAGAATAAAACTAAACCTAAAGTAAACACCTTTGGAAGGAGACCCAGGCAGGACGCTGATGAACTAGAAGATGTGAACATCAATTTAAGTAACGAAAGGCTTGTGTCAATTCGCATTCTTGAGATCCCTTCAAGCTTTTCTAAGCAATTCCACCCATCTAAGAAAGTACCCACCACTTAGCTTAGTTTTGAGGATAACAAAGCACCTATGTTCACAAGTTCTACTAACTTATATTTGCAGCACATACACCAGTGTTTAAGTCATTTCACCACTAGGTCATTGGTCAGGAACTACTGACCTGCACAACATCACTATGTTTCTTCTGTGAAGCACTGCAACACTACAATTCCATCAGCAACCTTCTCCACCTTTACTTTGTGAGTTTCCCTCACAAACTCATCAAGGAAGCTGCTATCGTTCATACAACCTTACATCAAAAAAAGCCCCATAAACAACAATCAAACCTGCTTCACACCCACTGTTGCACATCCCCTACTCACGCTGCTCTCTTGTAGCCGAAACTGGTTTGCACTGAAATTGCCCCAGTCCAAACAGCTGACTGCTTGGTAAGTTCACAGGTCAAACAGCCCATATGAAAAACACGGCAGCGCAGCACTTACGGGGTTAAACAAAGAGCAGAGAGCACAGACAGTCTTCTGTAGCCATCCTCAGCAGGGAAACCTCCAACACACAGCACTGGGTTCATGTCATCCTCTTTGGGAGCTGCACTGGTGCTGGGGGGAAGGCACAACCACTACAGATTTGTACGTGGACAGAAAAGAGGGAAGGGGAAGCAGAGCAGGGAGGATCACTGGACTATAGGAAATCCTGCTGAATAAGAGTGCGAGAATCAGGCAGGATCTCCTATGGCTCCCTTCCTCTCACCGCCCTGAGAGGGCTTTCACAGCCAGAGCCAGCAAATGGCAGAACTAACAAAGTTCACATTTACAACAGTGGCCCTCATCTGCCTGAAACCGCAGTGAACTAACAGCTTGCTCTGGCATTTCGGCAGGCAGAGAGCAGCTGTGAGCAGCAACTGCTCTCACAGCAGCTGTCACCAGGGCCAGAAGGAAGCAGAGCGGCTGCCAGGTGGGTCTCAGGCCTGCAAGCAACACACTGGTGATGACATTCTGTCCCTCACAGGGTGCTTCCTGCAAGAAACAACTTCTCTGCAGCATCTGTTGTCAGGACAGAAGGCAGCAAGAGATGTGAGATTGTCTTACACAGACACTAGAGACAGCTTTTCAGCACTGACTGATAATTCCTCACTGTTGTGTTTTTCACTCTGGAAGATGTCAGCAGTCTCACTGGAAATGGGATTTCCCTGAAGGGGTTTCTTCCCTCCTCCCATGAAAAAAAAAAAAAAAAAATCGCAAATGATCAGCTGGACTGCAGCAGAATTTGGTTTATGTGTGAGTTTCTTCCCTTCGTATGAAAAGTGCTTGGGAAACAGGAGCAGGAGCAAAGAGTGAACTGAAGCTCAGAATGTGAAACAACAGCTGACCATGATCCAAGAAAAGATGCAGATGGGATGTTAAAGTGATCCTCACCAGGACAAACTCCTCATTTATCACCTTCAAGAAAAGTGATAGGAATAAAGGAAAAGGGGCAGGAACACATGGAGCTACAGTTCTCTAACAGAAGACTCAAGGCTCATGTTTTCCAAGGCTCACATTGCTTTTCTTCAGGCATTCCTTTAATGCAATAGTTGACAACCCACCTCCAGACCCTCTCAGCACCTCAGGCAAGCTCAAAAGTTGCCAGCCCCTAGTTCTGAGTCATCAGCAGAGCCTTCCCCTCTTCCTCTCAGCACCACTGAAACACAAGGCTGAGTCACCCAACTGACACAAACCCAGGGCTAAAGTTTCTTAGAGTGTTTGGCACCTCTTCTTTCTCTGAGATTCTTCCAAGCATCTTTCAAGTTCAAAGTCACAGGATGTGACCCAAAAGTCACCAGAAGGAACAAAACCTCTCCACTAAGTAAAACATCCCTAGAAGGGCTGTGGAATGCAGGCGTAGGAAGGACACTCCTATTCTTGACTATCTAACTACTGATCTCTTTCTTGTGTCAGCAGATAAACACTCTGTATTCTCACCTCCCATCACTTCAAACTGCAGTTCAAATAGCTGGTGGGGAGCAGATATGTTGGAGAGTTTCCAATCCCTAATGATTCTATGATTCTTAACTCTGTTTCAGGTAATCTAAGCCCTGCCTTAGTGTTTTGCCAAAAAGAAAAAAAAACCCTTTATTATCTCTTTCTAACCAGCTCCAGTCACCTTCTTCTAACCAGCTCCAGTCACCTTCTTCTAACCAGCTCCAGTCAAGGTTTTCAGTATCAACCCCACCACAAGCAGAGGCTTAGATCAGACTCTGTTTCAACGCCCATCATTTCCTGATCTCTGCTTCCAACACTAAGGGACTCCACTTCCTGATTCTCCTGAAATCACACAATGCTGTCAGTGTTCGTGTCATTTGTGTGGATTATTTTACTTCCTCATCCAAATAAATATAGGAAGTTGAAAGGAAACCCTATTTTTTCCCCCTCTCTAGCCAAACCATCGATTTTTTTGAAGAATTCATTTTTTACATTTTATTTTACAACTTCCTTTAGATATTAAACCCCAAACACTTACGGATTTACAGGGCTTATTACTATCCTTGTCGAAGATTCGCTGACAGTGAATGAAATTACATGACACCATTCATTCTTTTATCTCAGACTTCTTCACAGCTACACCCAGCATAACGGTTGAGCTTATCTGCTCAACATTCCTTCCTTCGTTTTGAACTGTAACTTTCCGAGTTTGAGCTTTATTAAGGCAGGCAGTCCCTCTGGCTGTTTTTTCCACCATATTTCACATCAGCTAGCATCACTAATAGGGCAGTGAGCACTGCCATCATGTGTGTGATGGTCATACATGGGGCTTACCAAGAATCGCTTCGTTCTTGCTTTAAGACACCGTGGGCCTTCCCTCCTCAGATGTTGCCATAGAAACCTCAAATTATGTCTATAGGGGAACAGAAAAAAGGTTTCCTAAGGTATGGATGAAATAGCACCATGGAAACAAGCCCTGACTGTCAGAAGAGATGAAGGGAGGGGGCTTGTGTGGGAAGACACCAAGATGATTTAAATATGTAAAACAAGAGCCATGCAAATCAGGCAAGCTCTCCTTCAACTCTCTGCCTCCTTCATGACTGGCATCAAGACCTAATGGTGGAAGAACTCCTGACATACTTGAGATCAGGTGTTGGCCAGTGATTCCAGCGCACACAGGCTGTGGGTGAGTGCAAATACTTGTCTATATGGTTACAGTACCCCACACTGCTATGAAACTTAGGAGTTAGTGCACTGCAACTTGACATAATTAAATGTGATCCAAGCTAAAAGGTTAGGAGAGGTCCATGAACTGACACACAGGCACCTGCTTCCAGCTACACCCATCCTCACAAATCTGCCAGCCTGCTCTGAAAGAAAAATATGGGGAGATGACTGGTAATTTTTCATCCTGTTTGCCTACAAATGTCACCAGATCAGCCTCTTCTTAAATAGATGGAACCAAGGGGATTGAGCTGGACAGGAAGAAAAAGGTCTTGAATTTGAGGGTGGGGGATCCCTGGAACAGGCTGTCCAGAGAGGTGCTGGAGGCCCATCCCTGGAGCCATTAGAGATGGATGGATGGGGCTTTGCGCAACCTGGTCTGGTGAGTGATGGCCCTGCTTGTTGTAGGGGGGTTGGACTAGATGACCTCTGGAGATCCCTTCCAACCCTCTGATTCTTGCCAGTGCAGACCTGGAACAAGCACTACCTAATGCAAGATCAGCAAGAAAAATTCTGGATATTTCCCATTTTCTTAACAAAACAGATGACTAAACCATAGCAGCGGATATTATTGTTGGATTGTGCTCAAGCCACTGAGGCATCAGCCACCCTGAACATCTCACAGAATCACAGAATGTTAGTGACTAGAAGGGACCTTGAAAGATCATCTAGTCCAATCCCCCTGCCAGAGCAGGATCACCTAGACCAAGTCGCACAGGAACA
>JAOXOE010029857.1:0-13841 GCA_028565055.1 Phoeniculus purpureus | reverse complement strand
TGACTTTTAAACTCATCCAGGGATGGGGACTCAACCACCACCCTGGGCAGCCCAGTCCAGTGCCTGACCACTCTCTCTGAGAAGAATTTTTTCCTGACGTATAATCTAAACCTCCCCTGTTGGAGGTTGAAGCCCTTCCCTCTGGTTCTGCCACCAATTACCTGTGAGAAGAGCCCAGCACCAACATCTCTACAATGTTCTTTCAGATAGTTGTAGAGAGCACTGAGGTCTTCCCTCAGTCTCCTCTTCCTCAAACTAAACAGCCCCAACTCTCTCAATCTCTTCTCATCAGATTGATTCTCCAGGCCCTTCAACAGCTTCGTTGCCCTCCTCTGCACTCGCTCCAGGCCCTTCAACAGCTTCGTTGCCCTCCTCTGCACTCGCTCCAGCACCTCGATGTCTCCCTTGTACTGAGGTGCCCAAAACTGGGCACAATACTCAAGGTGCAACCACAGGTGTAAATGCACAGATTCAAAGCTTAGCTCCCCCACTAACTAATGCAGCATTTTTAGTTTTAGAAAAGAAATGAGAAAGTCCCAAATACCAAAAGTATTCTGGCCATCATGGGTACATGTGCGTTAGTCTATACGTAAGATTGTCAAGCTCATTTGACCCGTTCATTTCTTGTATCACCATAATACATCACAGACATTAAAAACAATACATGTAATTATTTATATTTGCTATTTGCATTGTTTTTTTCCAAAGGAGATATTCATTCAAGTCTTTCCTGTGTGCAGTTTTTAGTAGGAGAAAGAACTTACTATTATTTATAATGTTGAACAGTATCTGAACTTCCGTACTGAGGTCACCAGTAAGCCCAGGGACATTTTCCTGTATTTCTAGTGTTGTTGGCTGATAATTTCCCGGTGCTGTATCTGCAAAAATTAGCAGTGGATGCATGGGTATTTATGGTACAGACTGTCTTGCTCTGGGAAACCCAACCACACATGCACTTACTTCTCTGTGCCAAAAACAGAATCGTAGAGGAGCTTGATTTCAGTTTAGCAGACCGTATTGCGATATTGGGCTGTGAGATGTTGCTGGTCAAAGAAAAGTCCTCCATCGTTTTTGTGAGGCTACATTGAAATAATGAGAGGGAGAAAAATCAGCATTATTTGTAGCATATGGGTACAGGTCCAGTTTCTGAGCTTCCTCTGGGATTTAATTTTCCAGCAGGAACTGTCTCTCATTCCCAATCCTCATCATTTCTCCAAAGCAAAAAATCCACCTGAAGTTGTTTATGTTGGTATAAAACTACAGAATCAATGAAGTTGCGTGTTGGAGTTGAACACTAAAAGTGTTCTGAAGTTGTCCATGAACCACTTTAATTCTGATTCAGACAGGAAAATGCAACTACACCAGGAAAAAGGTGACAAAAGCTGAAGTTACCTTGTTGTGACATTGAGAAGATGATTGTGGTTGAATTCTGTTTCATTGGCATCTAAGAGTTGACTCACTGTAGCCATTACTGCCACAGATGCCTGGGCCAAGCAGAAAAACAGGCAATATCTGAATGCACTTGAAATAAATCACTTCATGTTTTCAAGCATCGCTTGAAAGTACCCACAACGGAGTCAACGTAGTACAAGCTGACATTTGAGAGAGCATGAGCTCTGTGCCAAAGGGTTCATAAATACCACACTTTTACTAACTTAAACAGTAAGATTAAATGATTAACATAAACATCAAATGATGTGTCTATTCTACAACCTGATCTATCCAAACTGCTCATAAAGAACAGATGTTCCTTTACGCTCAGCGCTGAGAACTGGCCCAGCAGTGATTCCACAACTGTTCCACTCCAGGCCACTTAATTAACTCTGCTGAACGGCAAAACAAATGCATTTGTTTGGGAGTTGTGTACAGTTAAGAGGAAGAAGTGTCTTACTTCTGGTGCTTGAAACACAGAAATATTCAGGTTGGAAAAGACCCTTGGGGTCATCAAGTCCAACCATTGATCCTACTCTACAAGTTCACTCCTAAACCATCTCCTCCAACACTAAGTCTAAGCAACTTTCAAACACATCCAGAGATGGTGACTCAACCACCACCCTGGGCAGCCCATCCCAGTGTTTGACTAGTCTTTCTGTGAAGAATTTCTCCCTGATGTCTAGTCTTAACCTACCCTGTTGAATCTTGAAGCCCTTCCCTCTGCTTCTGTCGCTAATTACCAGTGAGAAGAGACCAGCACCAACAGCTCTACAATGTCCCTTCAGATAGTTGTAGAGAGTGATGAGGTCTCTCCTTAGCCTCTTCTTTCTCAAACTAAACAGCCCCAACTCTCTCAATCTCTCCTCATAAGATTTACTCTCCAGGCCCTTCAACATCTTTGTTGCCCTCCTCTGCACTCACTCCAGCACCTCAATGTCTCCCTTGTACTGAGGTGCCCAAAACTGGACACAGTACTCAAGGTGCAGCCTCACCAGCGCTGAGTACAGGAGGTTGATGGGGGAACAGAACTGACATCCCAAATATTATTTTAGTCCTACAAAGCCTCACCTGATGGTGTTCTGAAACATTTGGTATTTTCAGAATCTGCACTGCAATGTTTGCAGCAGCAGAGATGTTCTGTGTGGTCAGCTGTTCAGGCACAGAGGTGAGGATTTGAGTGTTAGTTGCAATAGCAGAAACATTACTGGAGTCCGCAGTTTCAACCTATAAGACAAATGCCACGTAACAACAATCGAATAAGAAAAGGAGAAAGAGTCAGCACTTCCATAGTGTTCTTACATAAAATCAAAACTATACAAGCATTGGTGGTCTAAGCTGTTCGTGTGAAGTGTGCAGCGTTTACACATGCCTCCTAGGAGACGATTTCTAGAACGTATGAGGTAGCTTGGGTTGGAAAAGAGCCCTGGGAGTCCTCTAGCTCAGCAGAGCCAGCTGAGACCAGGCTGCTCAGGTCCTCACTTTGAATATCCACAACACCAGCAGCAATGTCCCTTGTGGCCAAGAAAGCCAATGGCATCCTGGGGTGGATTAGAAGAGGGGTAGTTAGTACATCCAGAGAGGTTCTCCTCCCCCTCTACTCTGCCCTGCTGAGACCGCATCTGGAATAGTGTGTCCGGTTCTGGGCCCCTCAATTTCAGAAAGATGCAGAACTGCTTGAGGGAGTCCAGTGCAGAGCCACAAAGATGATGAAGGAAAGGACGAGAGAGCTGGGTCTCTTTAGCTTGGAGAAAAGGAGAGTGAGGGGTGACTCCATTCATGTTTATAAATACATAAAGGGTGGGTGTCGGAAGGATGAAGCCAGGCTCTGCTCAGTCGCATCCAAAGATAGGACAAGGGGGAATGAGTGTAAGGTGGAACACAGGAGGTTCCACATCAATATAAGATAGATCTTCACGATGAGGGTGACAGAGCACTGAAATGGGCTGCCTAGGGTGGGTGGTTGAGTCTCCTTCTCTGGATATGTTTAAAACCTGACTGGACATGTTCCTGTGTGACTGGATCTCGGTGATCCTGCTGTGGGAGGGGGATTGGACTAGATGATCTTTTGAGGTCCCTTCCAATCTCTAATGGTCTGTGGTTCTGTGATTGCGTGAAGAGCAATGAAGCTAGTGAAGAGCCTGGAGGACAGGTTTTATGAGGAGCAGCTGAGGAATATGGGATTGGTTTGTCTGACAAAAAGGTGTGGGGGGGTTAGTCTCTTCTTCCAAGAGGAAATGGCCTCGAATTGTGCCGGGGAGGTTTAGATTGGCCATTAGAGAAAATTTCTTCATTGAAAGAGTGGTCAAGTATTGGAACAGGCTGCCCAGGGAAGGGCTGAAGTTGCTGTCACTGAAAGTGTTCAAAAAAACAAGTAGGGAACATGGTTTATTGGGCATGGTGGGGTCAGGTTGACAGTTGGAGGTCTCTTCCAACCCTAATGATTCTATAGGGGATATAGGGAGGAGGGGAATTTGAATTTGTAATTACTGTAAATTATACTAGGTAGGTTGAGAACATCTGCATATACACCATGAACCAACAGCACACTGTCAACACCAGCTTCCACTACCCTTACTTCTGACTTTTTGCATGATCTTGTATTCAAAGTAAGTATTTGCCTTTAAAAGGAATACATTCCTTTTAAACTTGGCCGCTGAATCACACACAGAATCACAGGATGGTAGGTGTTGGAAGGGACCTCTGAAGATCATCTAGTCTAACCAGCCTGGCCAGAGCAGTTCAGCCAGAGCAGGTTGCACAGGAACATTTCCTCTTCCCATTTCGTGCATCCTCCGTGGCGCCTCGAACAGCCCTGGAATCACTAGATGGCAGCATGAAATCACAGCGCAGAACTAAATCCAAAGTGCCTAATGGCAGCAGAAAAACTACTAAGTAATAAAATCTGATGTTTTATTAATAAATAGTACAAATTTGAGACACTATATTTCGTCTTATTAGCATTAGAAAGATCTGCTATTAAAATATTACAGACTACTGCAGAGATTTTCTGACATTGAATCATTTAGTGAAAGCTACGCACTGGGAACACCTAGCACTGAGCTAAGGGGCTTCCCATCAGAGGCTCCAGACAGGCGAGGCATTGGGGTCATGGGAAACACCGGTACAACAGTTAAGCAAAGTGCCTGATGGCATAGCTAAGCCTTCAAGCAAGACTTAGGGCTTTATGGATTTCATCAAGAAGACTTTGGTATTCATACAAGAGAGTTCAAGCTTGAGTCCTTGAGGGACAGAAGTGTTTTGTCTGTGTGGAACCGATCACAGTACTGAATGAATGGGAAGGCTTCGCTCTTAATCTTCCCTAACATATCAATGTCAGTATTGCTTCGTTCCCTCATGCCAGGCTTCTACAAATCCCTTACAATCCCTCTCTTGCTGATTTGGTGTCCTGGATCAGCATCATCTTCATTCAGAGACAATTTGCTGTGAACTGGGAACCTGCCTGAGGAACCTGTCGGCCAGTTAAGAGATATGTAATGCATAATGTACTTCCTGCTTCAGTTTCCTAACAGGTTTTGTTTTCCTTGGGTTGATGAAGAGTCTCAGACCCTGCTTAAATGGTAGTTTAAGGTTACCTGTGATGCTAAGGAGTCCAAATTTTCATTACAGTTCAGAATTTTGGGGGGTTCTAAAGTAAGATTTCTCCCTTCTCTGGAGCAGATCCGGATTGCTATTGAAAAGTGACCTGAAATGATGTAAAAGCAGAAAGGTACACCGTTAGTAGAGAGGCACTCGCTCACATGCACATGACCTCACTGGCAATTAAAGCTCCTCTGGGTGTGACATCCTGTCCAGTGTTGTTTTCTGTTTGCATGTAAAATATTTGTCTTCAGTGTTAGAATTTACTGTCAATTATTTATCTAGTCACTGTGCTTTTTAGCATGTGTGGTTTGTACTCCTACAGACAGTCTTGTCAGAGCAGGTGGCGTTATCCAGACCAGTTTCAGAGACTTTTAGTTATGCTAGAGCTGCAGAAACACATCTCTTCAAAGGGAGAGCATAAGCATCAGCACTGAGCTATCAGAAAGACCCTTTCTGATGTCCTGAGATACATGGTTTGTATAGCATGGAGGAAATGTGAACGGCATGTGGAGCAGCCACGGAACACTTACATTCTACAGAGTCTCTAAAAGCTGAGACAGTTCATGGAACCACAGTTGATGGAAAGCACCCCGAAACCTAATCCTAAATAGTAAATTATTATTATTATTAGAAAAATAGATTATTTTTCTATGAAAAAGCCATTCAGGAGCAGATATTAACTGACCCTCAGCCCAGTCCCACACCAGCACAGATACACCCTGGCCTGTGGGATAGAATTATGTGTGGAAAGGTTTTTGCTCCTGCTGCCTGAGCTGCGCTATTCTGGCTTCAAATAACGACATCTCACCTGGTATAGTAATTGAACATCTTTCACAAGTCTTCTGTTTACCTTTAGGGAGTGAAAAATGCAAGGAAAGAAGCACATACCATTCACAGTGTCGGGTTCGCATTTTTCTTTAGAGTTGCCGTATTTACCCGCTATAATCCGTTCGAAAGTGAGGGTGTTTATACTGCTTTCCGGAAGGTTCACGGCAAAAGTGCTGGCCTCACAGAAATTAACTGCACGGAAGGGAAAAAGAGCCCCGTATGTCAAACTGTCAAATGTATGTAGCACAAGAACCAATCTTCAATCAAAATAGTGTTGAGACAATAGGAGCTTATCGAGACCTTTGCCTTAAAGGAAGTAAGAGCAGCTGCGTAAATCTTGTCTAAACCCAAGCTGCATAGGCACTGGGCGCTGCAAAGATCAGGTCATGAGCCTCACTTGCAGGGGGTGATTGGCAGGGTGAGGTGTCTCAAAAATGTGAAGTGGCAGGAACCTCTACCTGCTACACTTCTAACCAAAGTGTTTCTCTTTATGCTTGGTCTCATCCTCTCAAACTGTAATTTATGATTGATGACCCCTGCTTTACCTTCTGGTGCTACCAAGAGGAGTTAGGATTCAATGGTCGTTGCCGCTCCCAAGTCAACTCAAGACTGCTGTTAGCTCTGGCTTCAGCCTCCTCCTCAGCACAGTGAACAAATCCAGCTCCCTCAAATGCTCCCTATAGGACACCTGTGCCAGGCCCCTCATCACCCTCGTTATATCTTGCTGGACCATCTCCAGCTTCTTCAAGTCTTTTAAGCCTGGGGCTCAGGGGGGAAAAACTGAGAGCATATTTCCCAGTGGTGCTTCACTAGTGCTAGGAAGCAGGGGGTAACAGTATCTGTCAGCCTGTCCACCTCCGCGCCGCACAGCTGCTCTGCATTGTTTGCAATGAGCACACACTGTTGGCTCACACTGAACTTGGCGTCCACCGTCACTCCCAGGTACTTTCCAGCAGGGCTGCTCCTATGCCAGCATCTTTCTGCTCTGCACTGATGTCCCTGGCACAGAGATCAGCCAGTGTCTTACTGGAGACTGTAAGGTTTCTGTTGGCATGTTCCTCAGGTTTCTCAAGGTTCTTATGTGTTGAAGCTCTGCTGTTAACTGTGTCAACACCACCTCCACTCCACCACAATTTTAGTGTTCTTTGCAGATTTGCTGTAGAAGGTGTGCTGTGTTGTCATTCAGTTCTGTGATGAAGGTATTAGATGAAATGGGCCCTAGTAACAGCCAACAGGTTACTCCACTCTACTTTTACAATATTTCAGTCAAGTCACTGTTAGGTACTCTTTGAGCTTGGCTGTTGGGTTAATTTTCAACCCAGCCTAGTGGTTACTCATTCAGCCTGTACTTCTTCACCTACTAAACAAGAATGCTGAGGCAGATGGTGTCAAAGGCATCTGTAAAATGAAGTTATACTACAGCTGTTATTCTTCTGTTGTCTACACAGTTATTTCATACAGAAGGCAGTCAGGTTGGTCAGGCATGATTTTGGGTTTGTAAATCCATGCTGTTCCTGATTGTCTTTCACATGCCTGCAAACGCACTCCAAGGAGAGGTGTTTTGTGATAGCTGTAGAGCCTGAAATAAGCCTAATGGTTGCCCCAGTTCTCCTTCTTGCTTTTCTTCAAGATGGGCCTTTTTTCAGTTCTCTGTGCTCTGTCTTGATCAGCACAGGTGGCAGGTAACAGCCCCACACTGACATCAGCCAGGTCTTTTAGCAGGCTTGGATGAGTCCTGTCTAGACCATGGATTTGAATACGTTTGTGGTGATCCTGCCTTCTCTCTGACAGATGAAAGCCAGCAGTATGTTGCTACGTTCCTGCTTGAATACGTTGGTACATGACTACTGATTCAAGCTTTAGTTTTTGTCTTTGCGGTTATTCAAGCCATGGTCTGAAAGTGTTTGGGGTAGGTTTCTATACATATCTATATTACTTGGGTTTTGACTTGCAAAAGAGACTCCAGCTGGAATAAGAGTATTTTGAAATACAATGATGTTTGTTATTATTTCAATTTAATTATGACTGTCCAAACAGTCTTATCTCATGTATTTTAATAGCTGCAGTTATTAAAGCCTATTCTTTAAGGCACTTCACAGCAAATCAAAACCAGAATACCAGAAGAGTGAACACAGGGAACTATAGAGCCACCGTAATGGTTTGTTTCCGGTGCTGATATCAGACCCCTCATTATTTTATTTAAACCAATTTCTCTGAGACTGAGCGTCCAAATGTTCCAATCCATCATGAACTCACCCATTCTGTCCACTGTCTGTTGGATGTGCTACCCATCCTGGCATAAGGGAAATGGCATGAGAGACCTGAAGTTTCCATCTACCTGGCAGTCTTCACCAAGAATATTTTCCTGGATGAGCTGTACATGATTTTATGTCCTTCTGACCAAGCACGTTAATTCATTTGACAGAGATGCAGCTGACACACATGATGACATCTCTACATGTCACACTGACCACAGTGTGGCTTGTTGGCTCAGAAAGCATGGGCTGGGGGTCTTACCAGCTCTGGAGATACCGCATCTTGGTGAACTGGCTGAGAGCACCCACTCCAGTTACAGCTTGTAGAGACACCATGCAGTGGCAGGGGGGACTGAAATGGGAGTCAAGAGGGCCAGTGCTATGCAAGGCATAGGGGAATTTGACTCATGCAAGACCGGTGCCCGTGGCAGCAGGAGCTGAGGACAGGCATTGTCCTGCAGGGTGCTGAACTGGACAGTGTTCCTTAAACACTGGCAGATCCACCCTGGTCACTGAGGTCTGAAGCAGATTTTTCAAGCTGTTGTGATCTTCAAATAGAGGAATTCAAACAAAAGCCAAATTGGCTAGAAACTGCCACAGACAGCTGAAGCCTGTAATATCTTCCCCAGACTCATTTGAAGGAGTCACAGAAATGGGTGAAAGTTATGGCCGAAGGGCCACAGAACTACTTGCAGATCCAACCCTGCTGAGTAGGTCTCAGTATGGAGGGAAGCTCAAGGGGCCTCTAACACACAGGATCCCAGAAATGGCACCAGCTGCCCATGCTGCCTGACCTGTTTCGCAAAAAGATCCCACCCACTCCTCTGGGCACAGGCAGGCTCCATCTTGACAGGTGCCACCGTTGAGGCAGAAGCACGGAGGTACCACAGGTTCTGTAATGTCTGTGTAAATAAAGAAGCAAGACAGAAACAGATGTGTTAATACACATGGAAAAGCAGGTATATGTCTAATTCAATGATGGGAAGAACAGATATTATTTATTTGAAGCTTCAGCTAAAACATACTCAATTAAAACATATGCATGGCTCAGTTTCACTCAGTCGCCGAGTCCTTCCTTGCCCCTAAGCTAATGGCATGAATACGGCGTGAGAGCTTGCAAACAAATTTGCATTCCCATGACAAAGTAGGCAGAAGCAGTTTAGTGCAGCTGCTGGACAAGAAGGAGTGATGGAGTGAAAAGCCCATATTACTTCTGCTGGCTTTCATAGGAGCAAGAAGGCAGGTCAGGGCCACAGATTCCCAGCGCTAAGAGACTCGGAACGGTCAAAAAGATGCGGATATATCCAAGAATCAGATACTCAGATTTAAGTCAGGCATTGAGGATAAAGCAGATTAAACCCCATGCCCCAAAACCAGCCACAGCTTCTAGCCACACTTCAGGATAGCTGCCGGTTGTTGTTCTGTCTTTTGACAGAAATGCTGGGTTTAGCTCAGAGTGATCACTGCAGCTTCAGGCAACCAAAAAGCACAGTGTAAGCGATAGCAGAGCAATTGTACATCCTAGAAATCTCTGAATATGCTGTGGTATGTGCTGTGTTTGGCAGGCTCTGGAAGTGTTAAGGTTTCTGTAAAGCAGAGGCTGATGTAACTTAAATGGCTAAGAGATGGTCTGCAGCAGAAAGTGCCGTAAAGGCTGGTGGACATCGGTCTCTGGAAGATGGGTCAAAGACCTAGGGTAGACTCTGCTGACCAAGGCTTCCTCACAGTGATTCTCACTGGGTCCCTGAGTGGATGAGGGAGTTTGAACCCACTCCTGTAAGGTTCATGAGAATTGTGCATAAAGCTGGAGCTAAAGACTGCCATTTGATCCAGCATTTTAATGCCTGTTTTGAGATTCTGATAAATAGAGCCAGAAAATTACAACATAAACAGTGCTGTCAGGAACACACATGCTGCTGTGTACGTGTCATGTTCTCACTGAACTGAAAAGATTGCCTAACTTCGGACTCCTAAATGGGATTCATGTCACTGTAAGACTAACTATTGCAAACTATAGGGGCTGTGCCACGTGGAGAGGGTAATTCTGTCCTTGGCATGCATTGCTTGGCTTTAACTCATGTTGTTGTTCTCTAGTATCTGTGTTTCAGGCTGTCTCAGCTACACAACAGCCAGATGTCTGTGATGATACTGAAATCAAATCTGTGTCGCTAGATGATGTCTCCACTATCCATCAACTTTTCAAAACATGTTGTGTGTCTCTTTCAAAACATGTGGAACCTCCTGTGTTCCAGCTTACACCTGTTGCTCCTTGTCCTCTCTTTGGATGCCACTGAGCAGAGCCTGGCTCCGTCCTCCTGACACCCACCCTTCACGTATTTATAAACATTGATGGAGTCACCCCTCAGTCTCCTTTTCCCCAGGGTAAAGATACCCAGCTCCCTCAGCCTTTCCTCATCAGGAAGATGTTCCACTCCCTTCATCATCTTTGTGGACTGCACTGGACTCTCTCCAGTGGTTCTGTGTCCTACTGGAAATGAGGGGCCCAGAACTGGACACAATATGCCAGATGTGGTCTCAGCAGGGCAGAGTGGAGGGAGAGGAGAACCTCTCTCCATCTACTACACACCCCTCTTCTAATCCACTCCAGGATGCCAATTGGCCTTCTTGGCCACAAGAGACATTGCCTTACTGAAGTCAAGATAGACCACATCCACTTCTTTGCCGTCATCTATCCACCTGGTTATACCCTCATAAAAGGCTATCAGGTTGGTCAAGCGTGTTAATGATAATCAAAACTGTGATTGTATTTAGAGCTTCCCGGTAATCCTTCTTACCCTACTGTTCAAAGTCTCATGTACCATCGTAAAGTGAGGAGGTTTGCAGAGGGAAATCTTTCCCAGCTAGGAATTCCTGAGCTCACTAACACAGTCCGGTCTATCCCACATGCAGTAAAACTCTTTGTGGCATTGGTTCAAAATTACAGAGTTCTTCTGAGTTTATTTTAAGATTCAGAAAACATCTTTTTATTCATCTTCAGCTTTTAACTTTTTCAGACATTAAGCACTTCGAGAATCACATTGATTTTATGGGACTGGACTATTCTCAGTATCATGTAGTGATAGGACAAGGGGTAATGGTTGTAAGCTGGAACATAGAAGGTTCCACATCAACCTAAGAAGGAACTTCTTCACAGTGAGGGTGACGGAGCACTGGAACAGGCTGCCCAGGGTGGTTGTGGAGTCTCCCTCACTGGAGATATTCAAGACCCGCCTGGATGAGTTCCAGTGTGACTTGGTCTAGGTGATCCTGCTGTTGCAGGCAGATTGGACTAGATGATCTTTTGGGGTCACTTCCAATCCGTTATGATTCTATGAATGAATGTTAAGTAGAAGCATGATTTAGACGTAAAAATTGCTCAGGTCTCACTGCAGTGGGTGTCTGTAGGCAACAGATAATCCTGACAGCTGTACAAAACATGTGGCTTTGATTCTGGCTTAGTGCTGTCTAACATCAGTCTGTTCTCATCTCTGTACAGATCAACAAGTCTGGAAGCACAGGTGTACCTGCTTTTGATGACATGACTTATTTATTTGTTAAAAAAGCTTTAGAGTGGGGAATAGACATTTATCATTTGCCTGCTGCAGTTGCACCATGCATCAACCATTTCTTTGCCTTTGGCAAAGGGCACGTTCTTCTCTAGCACAGTACTAATTTTAGTTCATTTAGGCTTTTAGTTTAATTCTTTTCATATTTGCGGCAGCTTAAAGATGTGAGATTCTGGCAGTTTCTGAATGCCGTAAGCTTGGGCTGTTTATTCCCTCCCTGCTCCCTTTTAAAAGGTTTTTTCAAGTATATTTTGAATAGATTTTTGAAACCAAATGGTATTAGCAGGAGTGGCTGGCTGAGTAGCTGAAGGCCAAATTGGCCTTTGCGAAGATCTCTTTGCCCTGTAATGCTGTGAAGTTTCCACCACCAATTCTTCTCACCAAGTCTCCATAGTCTGTCAGCCAGCCCTGGGGGAATGCATAGTAGCAGCATACTCACCAGGTGTTCCTCTTAGTGGTCTTGCATACAGCTGACAATGCTGGACTGGTGTATCAACAACGTGTGGTTTTTTCACTGTCTGAACCTTGTGTGCTTTTTTGTGCTGCTAGGGGTAATGATAAATATAAAAGAAATTGGAGGCTTTTTTGCCAAGGCTTGTGGCCAAGAAGGCCAATGGCATCATGGGGTGGATTAGAAGGGATGTGGTTAGTAGATGGAGAGAGTTTCTCCTCTGCCTCTACTCTGCCCTGATGAGACCACATCTGGAATACTGTGCACAGTTCTCAGCCCCTCAGTTCATGAAGGACACACAACTGCTGTAGAGAGTCCAGTGCAGAGCCACAAAGATGATGAAGGCAATGGAACATCTTCCTGATGAGGAAAGGCTGAGGGAGCTGAGTCTCATCAGCTTGAAAAAGAAAGGAGACTGAGGGGAGACCCCATTAATATTGATAAATATGGAAAGGGCAGGTATCAGGAGGATGGAGCCAGGCTCTGCTCAGTGACATCCAGTGACAATAGAAGGAGCAATGGGTGTAAGCTGGAACATAGGATGTTCCACATTGATATGAGAAGGAACTTCTTCCCAGTGAAGATGACAGAGCCCTGGAAGGAGGGGTGTGGAGTCTCCTTCTCTGGAGACATTTAAAACCCGCCTGGATGTGTTCCTGTGCAACTTGGTCTAGGTGATCCTGCTGTGTCAGGGGGATTGTACTAGATGATCTTTTGAGGTCCCTTCCAATCCCTAATGTTCTGTGATTCTGTGATTTCAAGTACGTTTAAACTGATTTTACTTTCATGGCTTCACTGGATTCCAATTGGTCATGATTTTCTTCCAAACACAGAAGTGTGATGCATTTCCACTTTTAGTCAAAGAACTGTCACTTTTTCTGTGATTTACCTATAGAACTCGTATTTACAGTAATTGCAGATTAAAATACCCAAAGGCTGTCTTTGACCTTCTGTATTACTTAGAGTGACTTCAAGGTCTTCCAACGCTTTAGATGTACAAAACCAGTCTGATGTGACAAACTCCTGTCAGTTTTTCTGTTGTTAAAACAGATGTCCTGCCTTATTTACTGCAAAATGGAACAATCACCCAGTGGAGCGACACATATGGTCTAAATTCGCTGACCTATATTCATTGGTGAAATGAATATCTCTGGTGAAAACTTGGGGAAGGAAGAAACATTGTGTTATCCCTTCAGAGAGAAAATGAAGGAATCAGAGAGTTTATGGAGCACTGGGAAGTTTATATAAAAGACAGATATTTTTTGGGTGGATGACTGTATGGAAAAATAAAAACCACTTTAGACTCTTAACAGTTGAATTGGAGAGAAGTGGTGGAATTTGTGTATGGACATTCTTATAGAATCATGGAATCATTCAGGTTGGAAGAGACCCTTGCGATCATTGAGTCCAACCATCAACCCTGCTCTACAAGGTCACCCCTAAACCAGATCACCCAACACTACATCTAAGCGACTCTTAAACACATCCAGGGATGTGGATTCAACCAGCACCCTGGGCAGCCCATTCCAGTGCTTGACCACTCTTTCCATAAAGAATTCCTTCCTGATGTCTAGTCTAACCCTCTCCTCTTGAAGCTTGAAGCCCTTCCCTCTGGTTCTGTTGCTCTTTACCTGCAAGAAGAGACCAGCACCAACATCTCTACAGTGTCCTTTCAGATAGTTGTAGAGAGTGATGAGGTCTCCCCTT
>JAOXOE010029856.1:0-13843 GCA_028565055.1 Phoeniculus purpureus | reverse complement strand
GGGAAGTGGTGGAGTCCCCATCCCTGGAGGTGTTGAAGGACAGCCTGGCTGTGGCCCTTAGTGCCCTGGTGTGGCTGCTGCGGTGATGTTAAGTCCTGGTCTGGGCTGGATGAGCTCAGAGGGCTTTTGCAACCTAAATCATTCTGTGATTCTATTGACACTGTAGGATGTTAAAACAATTTCTGCTAGACATCCAGTTGCCTAGATCTGCTGCTCTCTGATCCAGCCTTTGGACAAATTCCACCATACCAGCACATGGAATCACAAACTGCTTTGAGTTGAAGGTACCTTAAAGCCCACCCAGTCCAACCCCCTGCCGTGAGCAGCGCCATCCTCAACCAGAGCAGGTTGCTCAGAACCCCAAGGTCCAATGTGATCTGGGATGGTTCCAGTGATGGGGCTTCTCCCCCTTCTCTGGGTGTGCTGGGAGGAGATGATCAATCTCTGTACCTCCCTGGCACCCTGCACGTGTCCACTGGCAACAACACATTGTTCATGGCTTATTAAAATGCACTGGGAGCTGCCACTGCAGGCAGTTAAACTAGAAGCTGCTCGGTAGGCTAAACCACATCATTTTGAGTTTCTCATCTCGGTGATCAAGTAAGCAAACTGTCAGACATCCAGACACCATCATGGAGAAGTGTCCACAAGCTGGAACAGTGACGGGAAAGGGCCACATAGAGTATGAAAGGAGTAGTGGCTTTGGAGCTCTCTCCTTCTCATGTAGGACCATTTTTTTTGTAGGAAAATGCTTATTTTAAAGCAGAGGCACCATGTTGTGCAGCAGTTTTGATGTGCCCAGCATGGGCTGACGGCAGCCAGCGGCTCCGCACAGCAGAACAACGTTGCCTTCCAAGAGCCAGGGGCAATTGCGAGGCTCCACAGGATGGAGAGTTTATCCCATCCCCTGGCAATCTGTTACAGTGATTCATTACCTTCCATTAAAAACCTGCATCTTATTTCCAGCCTGAGTTTTCCAGACCCAAGCTTCTAGCCGGTGGCTATCGTTACACGCTGTCTTCATTAGATCAAAGAGGTGCCAAATACAGTCCTCTTTGCCCTGGGATTGGGGCAATGGGGTTGTGATGTCTCTGCCTCATCTGATGCTCTGTGTACTGTTAAGTTTTCTCTTTTCCTCTGGATTTTCTGGTAGTTCTTTTCCAGGAGCTCCATTTAGAAGAACTCTGTTGCCAAATCCTGACAAAGGGGGTGATAGGATTAGAGAAAGAACTGTGTTGTTCATCCCATGTTTTGCACGGTTTGTTTCTCTAGCTATGGGATCATGATGATGCTGTCACAGCAGGGGAATAGGTCTGATCTATTCACCTGGCAGCAGTGTGTTTCCTCACCCACAGCTGGTTTGTCTGTTTGCAGTGACTCAAGAAGTCTTCCTTGAAGAAGCCACCCTGTCTCCCCAACTTAGCCCAAGCTGTCTTTCCTCATGCCAGCAGCTCCTCATGCCATGCTGTGACCCAAGCACACTGCTCCAGCAGTGGCTTGCAGCCCAGATTTCTTCAAAGGCTCCTCCTGGCATTGATATGTTGCCTCTTGGCAGCTTGAATCCAGCCCCACATCCCGATCTCATGTGCCTGGTGATGGGGAGGTGGGTGGCCCTGCTGGAGGGAGTGTGGGTGAGCCTGGCTACCCGTCCTTGCTGCAGTGGTGTGATGGGAGGAGGACAGGCACAGGGACCAGCCACAGCATGGGAGAGCCCATTCAGGGTTATGGTAGTAGCTGTACCAAATCCAGCCTCGGGGACTCCCCCACAGCCCTGGGCAGCCTGGGCCAAGCCTGGGAAACTGTTGTGGGGAAGAAATTGTTCCTCAGGGACAACCTAACCTAACCCATTCCTGGGGCAACTTGAGGGCATGTACTCTCATCCTGGGGAGAGGAGACTGATCTCCACCTGGCTCCAACCTCCTGAAGTTCAGGGAGCTGTGGAGCCAGAAGGTCTCCCCTGAGCCTCCTTTTCTCCAGTTCAGTTCCCTAAGTTCCTTCAGCTGCTTCTCAGAGGACTGGTGCTCCAGCCCCTTCCCCAGCCCCATTGCCCTTTCCTGGACTCACTCCAGCCCCTCAATGTTCTTCTGGCTGTGAGGGGACCCAGAACTGATTTGAATTGCAGCCTCACCAGTGCCAGGCTTCTGCAGCACCAGTAATAGGGACACAGCCCGCTGTACTTAGGTTGCACCTGCCCAGTGTTAAAAATGGACTTGGGCAGCCCCAAATCCCATCTCAAACACTTAACATCTCCCAGGCAGGGCTTCTCCAGGCCTGGCCCTGCTTCCCTTTACCTGAGCTCTGGTGCTGCTTTCACAGGAGAGAGCCCTGGCCCTACACTAGCTCCACATGGACACAGTCCTTCACAGCACTGGGTTGGAGATGAAATAATCAGTCTGTCTCCTCTGGCACCATGGAGTTTGTGAAAGCTCCCACTGATGCCAGATGGCTGTGTGCAAGGTATCTGCTCTGCTGCCTGGCAGGCTGGGGAGAAGGTGAGAAATCTCAGAGCTGGGATGGGCGCTGGGAGGTGAAGGGACTCAGGCATTAGGGCTGTGCAAGCAGAAAGGAGCAGCTCAGCCTGTGCACTTAAGGATGGCTGCAGGGCTCAGAGCAGACACCAACCTCCACAAAGCCTCCTCTCCAACCACAACCAACATCTAGGCTGCGGGCAAAGGATGTAAGTGAGGAGGCAACTCTGACCTGATCCTTTCCTGGATGTGCTTCAACAGCAGGGGCCTGTGGCTGGCAGTGTCTTGTGGTCCTTTATGGCAGCAGCCACCAAGGAGCTAATCTTTCTAATCCCTTCATAGACCCACAGACTGGTCTGGGTTGGAAGAGACTTTAAAGCTCATCCAGTTCAACCTCACTGCAGTGAGCAGGGACATCTTCAATGAGAGCAGGTTGCTCAAATACCCTTCCAGCCTGGCTTTGAGCACTTCCAGGGAGCCACAACCTCTCTGGGCAACCTGTGCCAGTGCCTTACCCCTCTAGCTGGACAGTGAAGGCACATGGTGCTCAGGAATGTCACCACGGCTGAGACACACTCCTGGAAAGCCCTCTGGACTCTATGCCAATCACTTCACAGCCTCTCCTCTGCCCATTTTTTTTGGAGCAGAGCCATGAGCACTCGGAGCCACGTGGCCACCTTGACCTCTCACATGCTGGCTCCTGCTCTCCTGAGCAGGAAAATGACCCTGCTTGGCTCCTTGCCACTGAGATATGTAAATGGCTCCATCAGCCACTCAGCATTATCTCATCTTCCAAAGCGCAAGGACAATCAGCGTAATGACTTCGTTTGCAGTGGAAATCCAATTACTGCAGGAAAGGATTTCATTAGGGCAGATTTTCTCTGTGGCTGTCACACATGGGGAACTTGCTGGGCGAATAGTGGGTTGGCTGCTGCTGCCAGCAGAGGGGACCAGCTCTGTGTGTCCAGGCCTGTGTGATGGAGACAAGGTGTTCAAAACACCCCTAAGTGCAGTCCTGATGGAAAGAAGGATGATTTGTCAAAAGTGCTTGGACTTTTGTTCCAGCCCCTCTAAATCCAGCTGGTTAGAGTGAACCTAGCCTGTTCTCACCACAGAGAACTTGTGGGGGTTTGGCTCTCTATTAAATCACCCTTAAACTATTCTCCTTATAGAATCACAGACTGGTTTGGGTTGAATGGACCTTCAAAGATCAACTAATCCAACACCCCTGCAGTGAGCATCTTCAACTAGAGCAGGTTGCTCAGAGTCCAATGTTACTAGTCCTTCTCCAAGATCTGTTCTCAATCCACTCCTCCCCCAGCATGTGTGATACTGAGGGTTGCCCTGACCTTTGTGCAGCATCTTGCACTTGGTCTTGTTGAACCTCATGAAGTGACCTTTATGATGTTGTGCTCATTATCCGCTGAGCGTGTGCTGCCTGCTCACACCTCAACTCCGTGAAGTTGTCCCTTTAGAGAAGTTCAATCTGCACATTACTGATCTGCGCTGTGCATACGCTGTGTGAATAAGACTTAGAGATCATTGAGGCTGATGTTACTATAACACAGCCAGCAGACAAGGGGGGTGAGGAGGAGACGCTGCTGCATCTCATGCCGGCGGCATGAGTCGGCATGAGACATGTCTGCGCAGGAGGTGCCTCTAGGAGGTGGCAGCGGCTTCGTGGGCTCAGACACCTCAAGGGAAAGGAAGATAAATTTTATAAAAGAGTGGAGCTAACCGTCATTACAATGACAGATTTGCCCCTTGCTCTCCCTGCAAGTGGTCTTTCTTGTTAATGTCTATTTATTTGTCTTCTTGAAGATTCTGGTTTGAGTCTAACAGTACGGAATCATTTAGGTTGGAAAAGAGTTTCAAGATCACTGAGTCCAACCCTGAACCCAACTGTTCCAAGGCCACCTCTAAACCCTGTCCCTGAGCTCCAGGCCTCCACGACTGGGAAACACAGCCAGAGATGGTGATTCAACCCCTTCCCTGGGGTTCTACACCAATTTGAAAGTTGTTTTTGGTTAGGGTCAATAGGCAGAGGCCAACAGGATGAGGTTTAACAGGGCAAGGGCAGGGTCCTACACTTTGGCCACAAGAGCCCCCTGCAGGTACAGACTAGGGGATGAGCGGCTGGAGAGCAGCCTGGCAGAGAGGGACCTGGCAGTACTGGTTGACACCTGGCTGAACAGGGGCCAGCAGGGTGCCCAAGTGGCCTGGAAGGCCAATGGCATCCTGGCTTGGATCAGCAATAGTGTGACCAGCAGGACCAGGGATGTCATTCTCCCCCTGTGCTGGGCACTGGGGAGTCCTCCCCTCCAGTACTGGGGTCAGTGCTGGGCCCCTCACTTCAAGAAAGAGATTGAGGAGCTGGAGCAGGTCAAGAAGAGCAATGAGGCTGGGGAAAGGACTAGAGGGAAAAGCTGATGAGGAGAGGCTGAGGGAGCTGGGGATATTAAGCCTGGAGAACAGGAGACTCAGGGAGGACCTTCTCCCTATCTACAACTCCCTTAAGGGAGATTGTAGTCAGGTGGCTGTTGGGCTCTTCTCCCAGGCAACAAGTGCTAGGACGAGAGGAGAGGGCCTGAAGCTGCCAGGGGAAGGTTAGGTTGGATGTTAGGAAGTCCTTCCTCATGGAAAGAGTGATCAGAACTTGGAATGGACTGCCCAGGGCAGTGGTGGAGTCCCCATCCCTGGAGGTGTTGAAGGACATCTTGGCTGTGGCCCTTAGTGCCCTGGTGTGGCTGCTGTGGTGATGTTAAGTTCTGGTCTGGGCTGGATGAGCTCAGAGGGCTTTTCCAGCCTCAATCATTCTGTGATTCTGTGAAGCCCACTTTCTACTGACAAGAAACCTGTTTCCCTGAGGCCAGTGCAGGACCCTGCCTAAGACATTCAGGGGAAAATTATATTAAAAATATTTTATTATAAAATGTCACTTTTCCAAGAGGAAGATTTGTGCAGGACTTCTGGTACTGGTGTAGGAGCTCCAGCAGATGCACAGGGCTTGTTCAGGACATCCTCATCTATAATAAGTCCAGCACTGCACTGCTGGTGAGCTGCAGCTCCTAGCTCTCCAGAGGATTATGATGGATTGTTAGATCAGAGGAGATTAGATTATTTTCCTGGATATTGAGGTCAGAGGGCCATGAGGTCAGAGGGAGGTTCTCTAATTTTCTACATTTCCCCACATATTCTTCACAGGGAGGGGGGGGATCAACTCTCTTCTTATCCTTACATCCCTTTTCCATTTGCTTCAGCCTGCCAAGTGTGGGTCTAAATGCCAATGTATCTCTCGCCATGTTCTAGCTGTTGAGATCAGAGCCCCCTGTGCCAGGCAGTGTCACAACTAGCGATGGAGCACCTTGAAAGCAGGACATGCTGCTGCATTCTGGTGGAGATGGGCTGGCTGGCTGCTGGCAGAAAGCCCACAGCTGCTTAACTGGGAGAAGAGTTTTCAATACCAGTTGGTATTTTTTCTTGAAACAAGCCATCTTCAATGGACTGTTTAGCATCAAAGGATCCATCTGATTGGCACAGAAATAGCAGCCAGAGGCAGAGAACATTGACTCCTGACCCTGGTGAGGCTGACTGGGGACACAGCCCTTTCACTGTCCTCATCTTTCAGCATAGGGGAACGTTTCTCCTTATGACTCTGCTGTTTTCCGGTAAAAAAAGGAAGCACAGTGGTAACAAATCCTGTGCTTCCAGACGGAATCATCTGTTTCCAGCTAAACACCTTCTCATTGACACTGGTGGGCTCTGAATCAGGCCCATGAGAGCATGAGCAGCACAGCACGATTTAGCATTTAACACCTCTCCTGCACTCCTAATACCAGAAAGTCCTTCTCTGAGTAGCCCTGTTGCTGGATAGTGCTGGTGGGTGTTTGCTCTCCTGGGTTGGGATTAGGATGGCAGGAACCCCTCTGCTCAGCTCTGGTGAGACCCACCTGCAGGGCTGGGTTCAGTACTAAGCTCCTCAGCACAGCAGAGACCTGGAGCTGCTGTTGGAATGGGGCCAGAAGCCACAGAAAAATTGCTCTAAGAGAGGAACCTGCTGCTGTGGGGCCAAGCTGGGAGAGTTGGAGGTATTGAGCTGGACAAAAGAAGCTCCAGGGAGAACCTAGTGTGGTTGCAGGGAGGTTGGACTAGATGAGCTTTGAAGATCCCTTACAACCAAACCCAATCTCTAACTGGTCATCACGTGAGTCCTAATCCCTCCCTCCTCTGCAGACACCACCATGGTGGCTTTATACCACAAGTGTGCACTTGCCATCCCGATTCTAGCAAAAATCTTGTGAGGTTTGCTAAAATCTTCTCCTATTTATATAATCAACTTCTTTTCATGAGGGACTTGCAATCCCAGTGGCAGGACTCCAATACCAACACTCAAGCTGTGCAGAGCCAGGCCATGAGAACAGGATGAGGAGCTGTTGGAGCAAGTCCAGAGGAAGTCACAGAGGGCTGGCGCCCCACTGCTGTGGGACAGGCTGAGAGAGTGGGACAGGCTGAGAGAGTTGGACAGGCTGAAGAGAAGACTCTGGGGGGACCTTCTAGTGACCTTCCAACACTTGAAAGGTGCTATCAGAAGGTTGAAGGAAGACTGTTCCCAAGGGCAGGGAACGATAGGATGAGAGATCATGATTGAGAGCATAGAAAACAGCAGCTTGAGACTGGACGGGAGGAAAACATTGTTGAATCTGAGAGTGGTGGATCCCTGGAACAGGCTGCCCAGAGAGCTGATGGAGGCCCCATTCCTGGAGCCATTCAAGGTCAGGCTGGATGGGGCTCTGGGCAACCTGGTCTGGTGAGTGATGGCCCTGCTTGCTGTAGGGGGTTGGACTGGATGCCCTTTGGAGGTCCCATCCAACCCAACACATTCCATGTGATTCTAAGCTGTGACAGACAGGCTGTGGTAAGGCTGGAGGTGCTGGGCCACTTGCCTTGTACTTTCCTCCTCCCCTCTCTGCCATAGCTGTGGGGTTACACTGAGCTGCCTGTAGAGCAAGAACTGCCTGATCTTTCATATCCTCTGGAAATCCAAGCTAACAAAATATGGATTTATTCCTCCCTTTGCCATAAAAAACAGAGTCATGTTAATGTGCTTTCAGGGAATACTTGAGTCAATGGTTGTGTAATGAGAGCCGTGCCCCCTGTTCCTTGGCAGGAGCTCTCCTGGGCACATCTCTCTGCATCTCAGCTCGGAGCAGCCCTGCACGCCTTGCCCACGCACCGCTCACCCTGGCTGCTGAAACGGCTGTGTGGGTTGATGCAAAATGTTCCTTCACCCACAGATCCCTGCCTGCCTCTGCCTTCAAATGTCATTGAGAAACCAAGCAAGCAGCTGTGCTTGAAGGAGAAGCTTCTCTCCATGGAGTCTGCTTCAGCACCTTTCTGCCAAGGTAACGCCAGGCCGGGAAAAAGGCTCCTAAAGCAAAGGCTGTTCCTGTGATTGAGCTCAGTCAGCTAAATCAGGGGAGGTATCTAAGGGAGCACAAGGCAGCTCCACTGCAATCACCACAAACACTTTCTTCAGCCAGAACAGGCTGAGTAAAACTAAATGTCGCAGGCTGAATCAGAAAGCCAGCAGGGAGGTGGTGATTATCACATTTAAACACTTTCTTGAGCACTACCCGAGTCAGGGTTTATTATTATCCTGGTGTAGGATGGACTGGGAAGCAGCATGCAGGTTGCTGGTACCCACAGAGCCCCAAAAGAGACGGGCAACTGGGGGAGTTGAACTGGGAGCTGAGAAGGCTGCAGCATGATCCCAGGTACTTCAAGCTGCCCCGGGGGAAGGTGAGGTTGGCCCTGAGGAGAAACTTCTTCCTCGAAAGGGTCCTCAGGCCTTGGAACAGGCTGCCCAGGGAGATGGTTGAATCACCATCCCTGGCTGTGTTTCCCAGTCACGGAGATCTGGAGCTCAGGGACAAGGTTTAGCAGTGGCCTTGGGACAGTTGGGTTCAGGGTTGGACTCAATGATCTTGAAGGTCTTTTCCAGCCTAAACCATTCTGTGATTCTATGAATTCTCTCTTTGTTTCTGTGAGTGTATCTCACTGATTTTGATCAGAATCTGGGGAGTGTAGCTTCCTCTGCTGGGGGCTGAGAGACTATTTGTTTGTGAAGAAGCAAATCGACAGCCTGACAGATCATCATCAGCCCCCGAGGAAATGAGTAATACCGTATCTAGAGCAGGAGAAGGAGGTCAGCGGGACACAGCGGTGGGGGCTGGTTTGTAAAGACGCGAAGATTGAATCCCCTCAGTAGGGGAATCCCTCCTGTCCACGGGGTCAGGCAGAGGTCTGGGGGAAAAGAAGGAGCAAATAATGAAGAATGAAACCAAGGGAAAAAGAAAAGCCATAAACACAAAGGATAGGAGCACAGAGGCAGTGGAAGCAGAGCAAAGGGCAATGCTGTTCAGCTGAGTACAGCTTTCGAAGAGGAGAAAGCCAGCTGGAAACTGCTGGTATGGGAAATAATTTTCAGCCATAATGAGAATTATTACTAAGATGTGATGGGGTTTGGAGGTTCTACAGAGGGATCTGACCAGGCTGGAGTAATGGATTGAGGCTGCTGGGCTGAAGTTCAACAAAGCCAAGTGTTGAGTCCTGCATTTGAGTCATACCAACCCCCTGCAGCACTTCTGGCTGGGGACAGAGCAGCTGGAAACTGGTTTTGGCTGAGATAGTGAATTTTCTTGCTAGGAGCTGGTGCAGTGCAGTGTTTTGGATTGAGAAGAATGTTGATAACACACTGGTGGTGTAGCTGTTGCTGAGTGGTGTTTATGCTAAATCAAGGCTTTTTCCAGCAATGAGGCTGGAGGAGCACAAGGAGCTTGGGAGGGGCAGCTGCTCTTCCCTAAAAGATCAAACATGGATCAAAAGAAACACAGGGCTGAGGAGGCCAGGATGTTAGGAAAGACAGCGGAGGGGTTCATGCAGGAGTAGCGATGAGCATGGCTCCACTCACCTACAGTGAACCCTGGTTTCCTGGAGCAGCCTGAGCTCTGCTGACAGGAGCTCTGACACCATCCCAAACCAAATTCCATCTGGATGTTCCCCAAAATATCCCCAGAACCAAGAGCCAAAGCAGAGGGGGGAAGATGAAACTAAGCTGTGAGGGAAGAGATGGATGAATCCTCACGGGACCAGAACATTCTTGACACCACAAAAGAGATTAAACCCTATTTCCTGACAGTGCGGGAAGAGTTAAAGCAAATGAATAAACATATGAGATCATATTAATTGTCTGCAACACAATCGGTCTGACTTTTGGTTTATAAAGACCTCTCCAGTTTGGTTCCCATGGAAACTCTTGCGCAAAACCCCACACTTTTCCTAACCATCTCCACGGAGTTTCAAGCAATTTTGTAATCCAATCAAACGCAGAGATGGGGATTTGTCTTTGTGCTGAGAAAGCTGCTACCTAATGAGCAAACAGCGACTGGGAGAGGCCAGGTTTGCAATGAGAAATTACTGAGCAATTAGAGGTTAGTGAAGTTTCTTAGTGCACATGGGAAAGGCAGTTGGGTAGCGGTTGGGATTTGGGGGTCTTGGAAGGTGAAGGAGCAGCAGACCTCGCCGTGCAGAGCGGACACAGGCTGCAGCCAGGCAGGGATTGCGTAACAGCAGGAGCTGAGGCTGCAAAACTCTGCTTGAGCTGAAGCTCTCAAGAAGTCGAACCCCTCACACAGTCTTCCAGCACTGCTGAGCTTTGCTCAGACACTGGGGAGCAGGAAGACTGTTTTCCAAAGGGGTTTCTCTGAGTGCAGTGCCCTGCTGAGGGGGAGTTCTAATTCTCTCCAAGGCTGAAAGCCATATTCAGAAGCACCAAACACAGCCTGGTTTCTGGGAAATCAGTGGCACCTCCCATGGGCTCCAATGTAGGCAGGTAGGGTTAAGTTCTCTCCTCTGACATAAAGTGGTTTTCTGTAGCAGGAAGGACTGACACACAGATTGTTTTCCTGTAACAAAACACTAAGCTACAGGATGAATTAACTCTCAGCTTTAATTCTTCTGACTCTGGAACCCAGAGAAATGTTTTGAGTGGAATTCTAAATACCAAACAAACCCAAAACCCAGCCCAATAAATTCATTTTAGGACTTTAGGATCTGATTTTCTTCCCACAGCAGCACTGGGTGCTAACTCAGGGTTAGGCAGCTTTCACCTTGGGCTTGGGGATGATGACTTCATGTCTCCTACCTCATATGATTACAGGCAGGGAAGCTCTCTGCATAATCTGCCAGTGTTTCAAAAATGCAGGCTCTGTAAATGAGGTCAGGACTCTGGTGCTGAACCTCATCCAGGGACTGCAGCGCTTGGTCTGTATTGGGAAAGAATTACCTAGCCAGCACTTGGTTACCTTCAAGTGGTCCTTCATCAGCATAGCCCCCGGTGGGCACCTTCCAAGCTCCTACTTCTTGTTGGTCAGATTTTGTGTTCATCTCATCCCTGGGACATGTAAGAGCACTGAAAAAGAAAGAAAAAGGGAGAAAATAAACCTTAGGTGATTTGATTAGTTTGTATTTTAGAGATAGAGGAATTAACAACCTGCAGAAAAAGTGGGTGAGTTGTATGGAACTTTAAAACCCACTTTTGATCCCTTTTCATCTCTTTGGGGAGATAGGAAGCCATCTAAGCTTTTTAGTCTTTTTTAAACGTTTTTAGCTCAAAAGAAAAGCCAGAGAACGCAGAGTCTGGCTACTCCCATTGCTGCCTGAAGGATCTGATTTTCTGAGGCGCAGATGTCACCGAGAAAAGGATTGTTTCTGGATTGCACAGGCATTTTTGGGTTTATGCTTCATCCTTTTTCATCCTGTATCAAAACCAAAGAGCTCTGTGGGCAGGACAACATGTCACCCTTGTTTGCTGCCTCACAGCTGAATATCCCCTCAACTGACAAATGTTGCTCAGAGAATCACAGAATCATAGAATGTATGGGGTTAGAAGAGACCTTAAAGGTCATCCTGTTCTAACCCCTCTGCACAGGCAGGGACACCTTCACTACAGCAGGTTACTCAGGGCCCCAGACAATCTGGCCCTCAACACTTCCACGGATGGGGCAGCCACAAATGCCTTGGGCAACCTGTTCCAGCATCTCACCACCCTCACAGGAGCTCCACCCTCACGCTGCAGTGGAGACTCCCAAGTCCTTCTCCCTCTGACAAGTCACGAGCTGGGCTTGTGCTCCAGTTTCTTGCTGTGCATCAGGAGGCCTTACTCGGTTTAACTGGACAACTTTTGCCATTAAACTTAGAGGGACTTAATATTTTTGTAACCCCAAGTTGAGTGGTGAGCAGCATTGTTGCCATTACTGACCACAAAATCCCTTTTACCTCAGAAAAACAAGCTAAAACGGAGAGTATCTGTGGACAAGGGGAAAAAAGAATCCCTCCACGTTAACACCCTGGAAGGTGACAGGGCTTCGCCAGCACCAGAGACGGGTCATTTCTCACCCAAGAGGATTTTCTTGTGAACCTTCAGGCTCCTCCGTTTCGAAGGAGCCTCAACTCTGCCGCCGTGTGGCAGCGCTGAAAAACATGGAATAAAAATCTCTAAACCGGTGAAAAAATTAACTCCTCAGCGCGAGGATCATCCCCGCTGGGCAAGAGCATCCCCCACCAAGTTGCACCGCCTGAGTTCCACCAGCAGGACTTCCTCCCACCAGAGACAGGGCTTTGTAGACCCGCTTGGAGCCTTCTCAGTCACGGTACACTGCAGCCTCGTGGAGTCACCCCAAGTTGGTCAGAATGAGAGTAATGGGGCTGTTCAGCCTCCTAGAGACACGCCAAGTTGGTCAAGATGAGTGTAATGTGGCTCTACAGCCTTCTGAAGGCACCTTATCTTGATCAGAATGAGAGTAATGGGGTTCTGCAAGCTCCTGAAGACACCCCAAGTTGATAAAGATGAGAATAACTGGGCTCTGCAGCCTCCTGGAGACATCTCAGCTTGTTAAAAATGAGAGAAATGGGCCTCCGTGACCTCGTGAACATAAAATTAAATGATGTTGCTCACATGGAGAAACATCTGAGGAAGCAGGTGGGGAGGGAGGTGGTGACTAACAGACTAAACCAATACTGGCCCCCCCCTACTCTGCACATTTCCCAAAGCAAATTGTAAAGCAGCTTTTCTTGTGCAAATCTAGGGGCAGCATTAGGAGATCTGTTCATTTCTTAGGGTCACTCTAAGCCATCTCATGTTTGTTCAGTGATTAAATCTCATTATTCTACTGTGAACCATGAGAGGTGAGGAAGATATGAGGGGAAAAAGGCTGAAGGAAGACCACATTAAAAATACAGTTAAGGTTTTCTCAATGCCTCAAAATGACAACAAAAGGAGAAAACGCCAATGTAATCATAATAATGGAGATTAAAAGCGATTTGCTGCAGTCATTACCCTTAAAATAATCCCTTGAACCAAGCGAAAGAGGTATGAAGTCATACTTTGCAGAGACTTTCATGCTGTTTCCATAGGGAGCTCGGTGTTCCTTTGAAGCTGCTCTTTCTTTACAGTGAATTTATTTACTGGCTCCTTTCTCCTTGAGACTGGGAGCATTAAATCATCTTGGACTGCCTCACAGTTCCACATGTGGGACTCAGCCCTACAAGAGCTCTCCTGTGGTGTCGCTGCCAGCACGCCATTGTGGTTTTTCTCTTGTGTTAACCTGCACATGGATTAAATCAAGTTTATTGCCATGCAATCATCTGTTTAGATGCTTTCAATTACCTGCTGACTCAGCATGAACAACAGGCAGGATCAGGCTCCTAGCTGCTCTCTGTGGAATGCGGATCAGTGCCACATGGCTTGGTAGTCACCCAACCTCTGCTCCACACAGTAACACAATGCGTTTAGGTCACAAAGAATCAAAAGAACATTTAGGTTGAAAAAGATCTGTAAGATCATCAAGTCCAACTTTTAACCCTACTCTTGTCTTTATCACCCCTAAAACATAAGAATTATAGAATGGCTAGGGTTGGAAGGGACCTTGAAGAGACCTTGAAGATCATACAGTTCCAACCCCTCTGCACAGGCAGGAACACCTTCACTACATCACATTACTCAAGGCCCCAGCCATACTGGTCTTCAATTTCCAGGGATTGGGCAGCCACAACTGCCTTGGGCAGCCTGTTCCAGCATCTCACCACCCTCACAGCAAACAATTGGTTCCTCATGTCCAACCTCAATCTGCCCTTTTAAAGTCTGGAACCCTTATGGTCTCGCTACCACCCGTGTCAAAAGCCCTCACCCAGCTTCCTTGTAGCCCCCTTCAGAGATTGGAAAGCTGCTAGAAAGTCACTTGGGAGCCTCCTCTTCTCCAGGCTGAACAACCCCAACTTGCTCAGCCTGTCCTCACAGGGGAGGTGCTCCAGCCCTC
>JAOXOE010029855.1:0-13843 GCA_028565055.1 Phoeniculus purpureus | reverse complement strand
TTCCTGTGTGACTGGATCTAGGGGATCCTGCTGTGGTGGGGGGATTGGACTGGGTGATCTTTGGAGGTCCCTTCCAACCCCTAACATTCTGCGATCCTGTGATTCCGCAACCCCATTTAAAACAGCCCATGCAGATTCATCTAAAGGTCGAATCCCCATTCTTTGTGGTCAGAGAAGAACTGGGAGAAGCTGGTTTATATGATGAAAACTCGTGTTAGTGCCTTTAGCAACACGAAAAGGCAGGGCCCGGGACGCACTTGGGACTGAAGCGACTGCAAGTTTATATTTTAGGCTAACGCTCTCCCAAGACTTCTTGAACATTTCCTTGCTTGGCTTTTGTACAGTAAGTTTGCTGTGAGATTTCAGGCTGACCTTTAGCTTTTGGAAGCGCTGGAGTCTGCGCTTGCAGCACAAGCCTGCACATTTTGGCCGAACAGAAGGCGGCAAAGCAGTGAGGAATGTTTTGTGACGGGGCCGACTCGATTCTTGCAAGCAAAGGGAATACTGCTGATTCAACGCGATGTAGCCAGAGATGCCTTAAGAGGGAAGGAAGGGCAGTAACTGATGTCGCAGGCAAAACCTAGGCTAAGTGACACCTTTCTGTAAACATTTGGCAACGTCACGTAGAGGGCAAGTGAAAAGACAGTCCTTTTGCTCTGCCTTTCCTTGGGTTTCTGCATTGCTCCCACAGCCAGAGCCTCTCCCAGCTGCACATCAAATCCAGCCCGTTACCCTGTACATTCTACACTGACATCAATTCCTAATGAGAGAGGGGAGTAGGAGGTCTCATTTCCTTGCTGCTGCGGAGAAGCACAGACCATGCAGGGAGACTGCCTCTAGGACGCTTGTGATGGTTGCCAAGCTCTTCGAGGGAGCTGGACTTGTGCAATTCATCTCTCTTAGGCTGTACTGAGAGAACGCAAGGCACGATACCCGCCCTTCGGTCATCTCTTCTCTGCAGAATAGTCCAGGGGACTTGTGCCAGGGTCCCAATCAATATTCACCTAATCCAAGGAGAACCCCCACCAGTAACAGTTGCTTCCATACGTGCAAGCAAGCTCCATCTGCTTGTGAGTTCTCACAACCCGGCTCAGAACTCGACTAAAATTAGAATGCCGTCCTGTTCAATTCGGTACAACCCCAACAGCTTAGGGGCTGAGACAATGCCAGTGGCTTTCAGACCCGCTTTTCCCAGCACACTGCTGGAAGGGACTCTCATACTGGGAAATACAGCTAGTATCTTGCTGGCTCTCATATCTGCCTTGGGACAGCAGAGCTCCAAAACAAACACAAGAGCTATTTGCTTATGTTAGGGTATGGCCCTGCTCTAAGATGCCACCACGTTTCTGATCTCTCCCACAACTGTAGTTCACACACAGCCGGTCGCTCCTTATTGAGAGTGATTAGTTATAACAAGACAGCCTAATATCTGTGATTAATGCTGTGCACTTGATCTCATGGGAGCCCGAAAGCAGATGAGAATGCAGCACAGAGAGCAGTTGTTCCAGAGGAACGTGGAATAGGTTTCAGGCCACGACCTGAAGGGCTCGCTGTCAGCCCCGCTAAGCACAGCGCTCCAGCACGGTCAGACCCGCCCTGAGCTTTTCGTAGCTCCTTTGATTATTGAAAGAATTGATAATAAAACATTCTTACTAGCTCAAATGGAAAAGCTTCATCTCTGCAACTCTCTCCATGTTTGATGATAGAATCACAGAATTACTGAGTGCTGAGCCCAGGGGGACAATCCCCTCCCTACTCCTGCTGCACACACAGTCTCTAACCCAGACCAGGATGCCACTGGCCTTCTTGGCTACTTGGGCACCCTAGTGGCTCATATTTGGCCTCCTGTCAATTAGAACCCCCAGGTCCTTTTGTGTGGGTCAGTTTTCTCCTCAGTATTTCGGACTTGATCCGCTCTTTTCAGCGCAGGGCCTCTTCAGCGGAGATGACTCATAACGCTGCAGTGTTCTCCAAACACAAGGTGAACGAGCATCTGCACGGGATTAGGCTGACATCAAAATCACTCCAGATCCTCTAGATGAGATATGAACTTGGGTCAGGAGAGAAATGAAGCACTTGTTCATTAAATCAGTCTGGTGCTTCACTCGTCCGGGCCGTATTTTCGAAGGTAATTGCATTCCCAACGGTAAAAGTGATCTGAAATCAATTTAGCCAGATGAGTCTAGATGAAAGGTTCTGATAAAGGCACTGGGAGCTGCCTGAGCCTCACTTTTCATAACCAGACCCTGTTATAATCACCAACAGGTTTGCTAATGGAAGTCATTTTTTCAGGCTGACTGCAACATCCTCTCTAGCACTGAGTGCAGTTCCCTGCACTGACCCCAGAAGGCTGTGACAGATGATAGAGGTCTCTGCACTGTGGCCGCTGCCCTCTTCTGCAAAGTGAACCTAGACCTCACGGAGCCCGAGTTCCTCAGTGCCGAGCTCCTCCAGAAAGAAATGCGCCTTCCGTTCTGACACGCTTTCCGGTGCAGAGGTAAAGCAGTCCTGCCCTGGCCATCATCTTGAAGCACTCGTGTTACACACAGAGTCCAAGATCAAACAGGGCTGCGCTTGGCGTGCACTTCAAGACATGTTTATGTGGACCTTTTCAGTGACTGCGGCAGCTGCAGGTCCCGCAAGGCCCTGTAGACTGGCCCGGTGGCTGGCTCTCCCCCGTCCCATAAGGTTAGTAGGTGGCTGCTAGCAGCGATCACGGATGTGTGGGGGCTGCTTGCAGCTTGACGCGTCCTGTACTCCACTGACTTGAGCCAGACCCACTGCGCACCTACCAACCACGTTTGTGACCTCTTGCAACTGGACTGTGTCAAAACCTCGGTCTGGCTGTAGACAGATTGAAAATGTACTTGAGAGCCACTGAAAACCAAGTTCTTGCCCCGAGGATTGCAGAAGCCTAGGCAATTCCTGACAGAAATGTGCTTAAACTCTTTGAAAACCTCCCAGTGAAGCTTCGAGGACCCCTGAACCAGCGAAGTCCTGCCCTGTGCTCAGGCATACTCTAAGCTCAAACTCCGCTTGCTGCAACCTTGACTTCTTGCTGCTTTGAGCCTACAGACAGTTGCACTGTCCTCGTGCTAGTTTCCTGCTGGGAAGAGGTTAAGTCCTCCCTTCCACCTCCACGGGTGTGTTTTGGTTGGGTTTTTTCACACAGGGGAAAGGCTGAGCACCCTAAATTCCTGCCCAGCTTCCTCGGTGATTCTCAGTGGCAGTCCAAAGGGACTGTAGAAACCATAATAAGAAATGGGGAAATGGAAGCGGCTTCTTCATGGTGAGGGTGACAGAGCCCTGGCAGAGGCTGCCCAGGGAGGTTGGTTGTAGAGTCTCCTTCTCTGGAGATATTTCAAGCCCACCTGGACTGTTCCTGTGCAACTGGATCTAGGGGATCCTGCTGTGGTGGGGGCATTGGACTGGATGATGTTTCAAGGTCCCTTCCAATCCCTAATGACTGGATCTAGGGGATCCTGCTGTGGCAGGGGGATGGGGCTGGGTGATGTTTCGAGGTCCCTTCCAATCGCTGATGTTCTGCGACTGTGATTCTGTGAATAAGCAGCAGCAGTTTGAATGAGCTATTCCTCCGTCAGAAACCCTTTTAGGAGGGCTCTTGGCAGAGCTGTGTGAATGCTTTATGACAAAATCCTCCTCTTTGGGAAACGCATTTTAAACCCAGTAGTTTGGGGCAGAAGTGCTGTGAGTTCATGAGGAAAAGTCCCAAGTTTCCTGGGGTGTTTAATTGATTTGGGTTTGGCTTTCATTTTAACCTCCCCCTTTCCAACGGAACAGCTCGAAGTGATCGCATTTCACTTCTGGATATGGAAAATGACAAGAAAGCCCCCCCAGACTGCAGAGACTGGTTCTCAGCACCACTTCCCCAGAGCTCTCACTGTTGCCTGGTCTCCCTTTCTTTTTCCCTCTGCTTTGTTTCGTAACGGATCCCCACCGGACCTCGAAACCCACAGGGCAGTCCTGAATGCCACGCGCAGGGTAGCAAGCAGTTCTGTGGTTCAAGCACCACCTAAAAACGATCAGAATTTCTCTACCTGTGCCTGCATCTGGCCTGTGAACTGAAACAATTCGTCACGGCACTCACACAGAGCTGCAATTCACTTCGCGGGCCTTTGCTGAGGGGGAATCCTGGGCAGTGTGGTTGCAGGCAAAGAGAATGCGAACTTTCCCATGAGCAGACCTACTCCTCCTGCGTAGTGGATTCACTGCCCTCTGCTGCTTGAGATGAGAGCGAAGCCAGTAGGGGAGCAGCTGCGCTCAGCAAACCAGCTGTAACACAAGCTGACCTGGAGACCATGCAGCAGGAAAATAGTCCCGGGGCGCGCTCCAGAAGGAGAATTAGTCTTCGTACTCACAGAACAGCTCCCCTTTGCGGTGCCGCTCGCTCTCGTCACCTCGTGGAGGTGAAATGTCTGAAGGGCGTTATGTCCCTTTGTCCGAACGCGTGTGCGTGCGCGTGTCACAGGAGCGAACCAAACGCGGGAGTGATCAAGGAATAGGGCCTTGGATCACCAGTAGTGCTTACTATCTAAGACCCCACTCTGACTTCAGACCCGGCAGCAGCAGAGGCTCTTAGTCAATGCGCTCACTTGACGAAACACGGCTGTTACTGTAAAGTGAGGAGGTGCAGTCACCTTTGCCTGTGAAAGTATCTCGACACTAATCAGATGCGGACGTGTAGGATCCAAACTCCAGCTACGTCCCTGGAGCGCAGCAGAAAGCAGCCCCTCCAGCTCCAGGTGCGCTCTCCAGAACCCACTCCCATAGTGTAGCATCTCAGCTATCGCCTCACCTCACCGCAATTTGCGGTAGAAGAGCAGTGTGGAATTCTCTCATTCTACTGTTAACACATAAGCTGCCTCGTTCAAGGAGATCTTGGGGCCTTCTGGTGGCAATCAGCACGATCTCTAGGTCCAGACCTCAGAAGTACCAGAAGCCTGTGAGCTGTGCTTGGGATACGGGGGGGATGTCCAGCACAGCACACGCTGTCCTGAAGAAATGGTGTGACTTGCACACAACACGTATTTGCTGTATTTAAGGTGTGGTACCATCATATCATGGGACTTAGACCTCTGAGCTCAAGAGGAGTGTAACAACAGGGGCAAGGAGAGAATGGGAAGCGCGGTTTTCTCTCAGGATAGCAGCTGCTGACAATACGATCACCCCTATTCCAACAGCGTCACTTTGCATTCGACAATGCAAAAGCTCCCAACGCAACAGCTTGGTGAGCACTTCCCCCATCCAAAACACATCAGGAGAATCACACTGCAGCCTAAGATCTTCCGGGGATCACAGCAAGTTGCCAGGGGAAACTGAAGAGGAAAGGCAGCTAACAGCAGCCCATCCACAGTCCTAGGGAAATGCTCTGTGCTGAGGGTCGGTTTGACGCCGATTTCCTTTCGAGCACCTCTCACACACACACTGCGCTCTGGAAGAGCCTCACTGAGGCTGCGTCTTGAGCAGCCACGCTCGCACCACGCTTGGCAAACTGTCTTCACACACGCACGCTGAGCGCAGCCCGTCCCCTGCCAGCAGCAGGAGTCACCACACTACACAGCGTAGTTCTCAGAATGAGAAATCTCTTCCTCCAGAGAAAGAGGCTTCGATACCTTGTTGAAGTGGAGCCTTTGCACAGCTGAAGGTGGACGTGAACTTGTCAGTGGGGTCTCAGCACAGTGTACCCCGGGGTGTGTAGTTTGCCTTTAACAGCGCATGAGCGCTGTGTTAAAAATAACGGAGCAGCTACCCTGCATGAAAAACCCACACCAGCCTTACCACGATCGGCGCTAAGCAAGTTGGAGCCCGACTCAAACAGCATCAGCTCTGACCTTTCACTGCCGGCCGCTGGGGACTGTGCATTAATGATCACTCTTCTGTTTGGCTGTTTGTCAAAGCTCACCTGCCCACACCGTCCCCACCACTACAGAGTCTGCAGCATCACAGTGCTGAGTAAAGGATAAAAGAACTACCAGCGTGGCCAGAACAGTTGGTTTTTCCAAACTGGGAAGTAGCCAATCGAAAACCAACGAATCAGCATTTCCCCCTCAGTCTCCTTTCTTTCACCCAGTTGTTCTCCTTCTTGTTTTGGACCCTCAGAAATAAACATATCTGCCACTGTGGCAGACATGTTTATAAAACAGCTGCACAAAAGGACTCCAGGATTAGTAAAATGCTGATACAGATTTTGGAAGTCAGTGGCTTTTCAAACAAATCTTTATCCTTCGCTAAGTTCAGGCTCCCCCACACGCACACAGAGCCCAGCTGCTCTCTGGAACACTGCGCAGCATGTGCTGCTGAGTGAACCTTCTGCTCCTTAGAGGAGGCCGCGTGACACCACTGCACCATCGCATTTTGCAGACTGCTGGTGTTTGCTTACAGCAGAACTGTGTTGCTCAATCTTGCTTGTCATCCACAGCAGCATTTCAGTAAGGGAATGATGCTTCCTTCAGGAACTCTTACAGAACAGCTGGGGCTTTACACTGCCCCCACCAGACCCTTTAAATACCTTTTTCCTGTTAATTTGCAGAAGGTGCTACTGTCTGACGCAAGTGGGGGACACAATGCACTGAAAAGAGAAGTGCTTTTATCTGGAGGTACATGAGAGACAGACATAGACTCAAGTAAAGAAAAGAATTGCAGGGTTGGTTTCTAATGGCATCCAACCACATTTTGAAGTTCATGTGGGAGTTTGCAAGTCAAACAGAAAGATGAGGCGATGTTAGTGAACAAACGTGTGTCCTTGCACTTACTGTTTTAGATGGGCAGCTGATGATCACTGAACTTTCAAGTCTGAAGTCCTGACTTTGGTTTTCAGCTCTTTCAACTCTTTTCTTCAGCCGACGTAGGGAAGACACCTCGTGTGCTGCCAGTTTACACACCTTGCTGCAAACAAGCAGAAAGAGATCTCACCTCAGTTAAGATTTCCCTTTCTCTGGCCCAAAAGTTAATCTTGAAACCTACAGTCCGTTATCACTGCTTTGGAGTAGGCAGCTCTTACATACGGTGCAAACACTGTGTGTAAGAGGTTGATGTCACCATTAAACAGTTAGTGCTGATCAAATGGAAGGGGTTTTATTCATGTAGCAATTACCAGCTCTAATTTTCACACAATCACAGAACATTATGCATTGGAAGGGACCTCCAAAGATCATCCAGTCCAATCCCCCTGCCACAACAGGATCCCCTAGATCAAGTCACACAGGAACATCTCCAGGTGGGTTTGAAATGTCTCCAGAGAAGGAGACTCCACAACCCCCCTGGGCAGACCCTGCCAGGGCTCTGTCACCCTCACCAGGAAGAAAGTCCTTCTCACACTGATGTGCAGCCTCCTCTGTTCCAGCTCACACCCACTGCCTCTCGTCCTATCATTAGATGCCTCTGAGCAGAGCCTGGCTCCATCCTCCCTTCACATACTGATCAACACTCATGGGGTCACCCCTCAGTCTCCTTTTCTCCAAGCTCCAGAGCCCCAGCTCCCTCAGCCTTTCCTCAACAGGGAGCTGCTCCCCTCCCTCCATCATCTCTGTGGCTCTGTGCTGGGCTCTCTCCAGCAGCTCCGTGTCCCTCTGGAGCTGAGGGTCTCTCTTGACAACTGCTAACAAAACGAAAGCGAATGCTAGAGCAGACAGTACCTTACAAGTACAACACGAAGCATGTGCCAGTCACGCTGAGCAGGTTAGTTGCCAGTACAGTAAGAAAAGTGACCAGAGGTTTGATGTCAAACAAATGTCTCTTCAATGTTACAAAAGCTCTAGGTTTATTAATAAAACCCACAAAGATAAAGTCATGGCCACCCGAATGCACCACCAACAGAAGTTAGAACTAACCTCCCAAACCTCAACTAGTCACTAGTCCTGGAAGCAGTGCAGAGATCTAATCCCAGAAGGAAACTGTTGAGGAACTGGGGAGAGAGAGTCTGGGATTGCTGCCTGAGACAGCTGCAAAGCAGATCAAGTTAGGAACACGTCTTTGCTGCACCAGTGACATTTAGGAAGGAAGAAGGGACTGCCAAGGGAAGATTTCCTGGGTCCTTTCTCAGTGAGGCAGGAGGCACTTCGCAGGAAAGAGAAGCAAGTTCTAGCTCAGAGCAGAGTTAGTCGCTTTTGCACAGAGTGGGCAGGATAAGGAGCTGTTTTTCGTGGCCTTGATCCAGGAATGAGTAGGGCATCGCCACAGCACGGAGTTACAAGCCCATTCCCTTAGTTCATCATGATCAATCCCTTGAAATTCCGGCAACTATCCTAGAAATGCTAGAGCTTGCCTCCCGCTCCTGCATGGCTAAGGACGAGCCGGCAGCAGCTCCAGCTCCAGCTTTCACCCGCTGGCCACTGCGGGGCGCTGCTGCCTTGGCCAGAAGCGCCGGGAGCCGGTGCAGGTCTGTTCTGCTAACAGAGCCTTTCCGGGTTGAGTTCGCCCCTGTCCTGAGAGCCCAGCAAGTCCCCACAGGGCCCTCCCGCTGCTCTGCCGCTGAGTGCGAAGCAGCGCGGCTGCGACACGAGCTGATGCTGCCAAGGTACCTGTGCGGTTTGGGGCCTCCCATCCCTTGACTAATAAGCCAGGACGAGGATGCCAGGGCAGCCAGAAGCGTTCCGAACGAGCCTTCCAACAGCAACGCTTTTACCCCTTCTGAATGGCAAGCACCGCCGTGGAAGGAGCTGCTTGGCCCGCTGCTCAGGGTGCTCCTGGAGGGCGGGCGAAGGCGTCGCCGCCGCCGGAAGCCTCCCGCAGCCGCCGGAAGCCTCCCGCAGCCCCCGCGGCGCGCCCTGCCTTGTCTCCCGCAGCGCACACGACCGTCTTCCCTTCCGGTTCTGGAACGCAGCTCTCGCTTCCAGCCCTAACTCGGGCAGCCTGCTGCTGGGATTGGGTTCTCCACAAAGCGAGCGGCTTGTGCCACAGCTGGCTCGACAATCCTCAGAACCGAGGCAGAAATCCAAGGGCAGCACCAGTCCAGTCCTGCCTCCACCTTAGACTCTCCATTGCAGGAGCCGGTCGGACCAGGACAGAAGTGGCCCCGGAGCCCTTAATGTAGCAGTTGCCTCCCGCAGTCCTTACTCGAGCAAAACCACGCTGGCTCCAAACGCGGCGCTGACACCGGCAACAGCTGCTGAAACCAGCGTTACCTGGGCTGCCTCCGAAGGCTGGGACAGACCCGAAGGTCTCCTGTGCTGCGCAGGCTAATCACTCCCGGCAGGAAAACAGTTCCTCCGCAAACGGCTGTAGAGACCGGGCAGCCGGCTTTCGCCAGTGCAGACCATCCTCTCCCCTGGCTGTTCGTACACACTCGGGGAGCGGGGTAACAGTTACCTGCTTTCTGGGTGCTCCCAAGAGAGGAAAACACTGGCTGCGGAGGCCCCGCAAGCCCCCTTTTGCAGCCAGTGCCCCTCTGCTGTGCTGCCAGTGACCGACTGACTGCTGTTCTCACCCCACCTGACCGCTCTGGTGGCTTTTCCACAGCACCCACCCAGCTCAGGTGTGCCGTGTGCCCCAGGTAACTACGCAAACCGCGGCTGGGAAGCCTGCCTTTGTACCGTCAAGCTGTCTCTAGTTTCCCATGAAGGACATGACTGATTTGCCAGGTTTTCCCTCGGTGGTCACCTGTCAGCAGAGGAAGTTGTCTTGTGGCACTAAACTGCACCTCCAAGAACTGCTCAGGTTGCAAAAGAAGGAAGTTCTTCACCGTGAGAGTGGTGAGAGCCTGGAACGGGTTGTCCAGGGAGGTGGTTGAGGCCCTCTCCCTGGAGGTGTTTAAGGCCAGCCTGATCTAAGGGTGGGATGTCCCTGCCCATGGCAGGAGGATTGGACTAGATGATCTTCCAAGGTCCCTTACAGTCCCTAATGATTGTGTGATTCTATGACCCTTGAGATCAGTGAGTCTCCCTCTCTCCCTCACCTCTTGCATCATCCCTCGTGTGACATTCGAAACAGCTAAGGCAGTTGTCTCAAGAACTCGAGAGAAGCGGGAACGTTAAAACCCAAAGGCTGGGTCTCCAGTTCTGACCTCGCTTTCTCTTCCCCCAGAAGCCATCCCAGTCAGGGTGCCTTTGTGTTTCCCAGCTTTGCACAGAATTTCCCTCTCTCACTAAGCAGAAGGTCCTCTTATATCTCACAAAAGAAGGAGTGGTCTCCCCAGCACAGCCTTATATAGCTCTCGGAGGAGAATCTCCCTCTAAAAATAGACATCTCTTTGACATTGAGGCTGCAGGCAGCAGGGAAACTTGCCTTTCAGGCAGGAGGTTTTGGAGAGCCTGCTCTGGATTTCCTTCGCAAGTGTCCCACAAATGTGCAAAATGCGCGGCCTGCCCTGTCGTGACCTCGGCGTAAACAGGACTGTGTTTGCGGCCAGCGCTGCTGCAGCAATGGCTTCTCAGAAACCTGCCATAAAAAAAGAACGAGCCCTGGCGAAAGGGGCTGCATTTACAGCTCTGCAAAAATAACACCCTTTCTGTGCCCCCCGCTGCCCTCAGACACAGCTGCCAGCCTTCCACAGACTGCCTGGCTGGGCACGAGCCCCTCGGTTGAGCCCTGCGCTTGCACTGAGGGCCAAGGACCGATTAAAACAAGCGACCAGAAATCTCGCTTGCCAGTGGACTGGTCTTTCTGGTTCCTCTTGGGAACACAGCAAAAGGAAAGGGGGAACACGAATCCCCTTCATGCAGCTTTTGAAGATGCTGATGACTTGCCCTTGCTAAAGGCAGGGACAGAAAAAGCCAGCTCTGCCAGCATGTCTGGAGCCCGTAGGAAAAGGAGGTCTCCTTTTCCAGAGCCTTAAATCCAGGAGCGTTAGACAGAGCTCAGCACCTCAGGGTCAGACCTGCTCAGACACGACTGTGCAAGGGCAGCAGCCCCAGCTGGGCTATTGATACGGGAGCCAGGCACCTGGGTCTGCTTCCACAGTTACAGTCCGAGCAAAACAGCGTTTCACAGAATCACAGAACATTAGGGGCTGGAAGGGACCTCGTAAGATCATCTAGTCCAATCCCCCTCAGCATTCTGACTCCAGCTAGCCACCTGCTTGCCCACAATGTCGCTCTTCCGTCACGGGACCATTCCCCTGGCAGGACAACTAACATTAGATGGAAAATGCTGTTATGTCCAAATTAACAAGCACAGGTGATAAGATCCAAAGAGGAGATGGGTGTATTGTCCTAATCTGCATCGAGAGAAGACCTTCTGCCCTACAGTTGTGTGCCCTACTGGCAAGACACCTCACACATGCTCTGGTGCGTAGGCTGACACAGGATTCCATTGCAGAGCTGAAAGGCAGCTCAGCAGGACTAACCTCCACGTCAGTGGTCTGAAACAAACACAAAGTGACACAGGGGATCAAGATCTGCCTCCGTAAGAAAAGACTGAGAGGGCAACTAAGTCAGTCACTGCAATAGAAACGTGATTCCCATTCCTTGTGCAATTCACTTTGGGCTTCGGCCAGTTCAGACTCAACATCTGGAAAAGAATCCTATGTGATGTTTTTGCATCAGTGACCACTTTAAAGCTTAAACCAGGGTAAATTCTGAGTACATTCCAAGCCTAAAAACATCAGACGCAGAAAAGGGAACCTTCACGGCAGATGATGGGCTTTGTGTGATCAAAAGCCGGGTCTACACAATGCGCTCCATGCTGTTGCCAGCTGAGTGGAAAGGCCCACAGACAGACCACTTTTGTCTCCTTGTTCCATGGGGGCTTCAGAAGCTTGTCTTGAGAGGCTTCAGCCAGCATTTCTCCTTCATCGGGACGTCCAGCGCAAGCATAAACCGCTTCTCTCCTCTTGGGAGAGCAAACTAGCAGATGACTGACCGGCAGACACGTGTGTCCTTGAAGTACATCGACCCTCTGAGCCTCCACCACTGGCTTCCTGGCTGTCTGAGCCAGGAGGGAGAGGTGAGGCTGATGAGCAGCCAAATCCTCTGGCAAGGCACAAAGCAGAGGCTGTCCAGGACAGCAGCCCGGCCACACTGGAAGGCCTCTCCATGAACACCTGTGTGCTGGTGTTCACCAGACATTGACCTGCTTGGGCAGAGCTGTCCTTCCTAAGCGCTGAAATGAGTTGGCCTGATATCGCCCTCAGATTTCAGAGGCTGTTTCAAAGCCCCCCACTACGTGTGCGGGATGCTCAGCACATTAGCAGTTTGCATGCTGCATCTGTTTGTCTGCTTCTTTAAATGATGAGTCCTGGGGCACTCATCTGAACCTCTATTTCGTGATAAAGTCACTACAAATTTGTATGAGACACTGGGCAAGTAGAGGGGCGTCAGGGAACAGTGGGATTGAGGTGAAATGGGCAGTTCTGGGATTTGGTCAGCAGACAACTTTCCAGGGAAGTAGAGAGGCTTGAGCCTGGCTGATTTACTTCACAAGCGGACGAAACAGAAATGAAGAGAGGATGTGCTGGAGTTCCTTGTGAAATCCTGGTAAAAAAGCAACCAGCTTTCAGACTCAGACACAGATCATCAGGGACTGGAAGGGACCTCCAGAGGTCATGGAGTCCAACCGCCTGCTCCAGCAGGACCATAGAATCTAGGAACCCATCCAGATGGGTCTTGCTTTCTCCGTTGGAAACGAGGCAAAGCTTCCAGTTACCTCCTCATGATCCTTCTGCTCTTGAGTGCACTGCTGCCTCGGCAGTGAGGCAAGAAGGAAGAAATACATCATCGGGCACCCATTTCAGTATAACCTTGACATCATGGGCAGCAGGAGCTCCAGCTCTCGCTGAAACACAAACCTGCAAGAGGGCATTCGTTTCTTCTTGCTGCCTTTGATGCCTTCTGGGAGGACAATCACATGCTGCTGCTGCTGCTGCTGCTGCTGTGTATTTGCAAACTCATGACATAATGGTGGGGGATTGTGGTAAATAAAACCATCTCAGGGAATGGACCGAGGAGGCAGCACAACGGCTTCATGTTAACTGTCACGGGGGTCGTTTTGCTGTAAGGATTAAATGCTGTCATCTCGTATCTAAATTTGTAACAAGAACCCTCCCTCCTCTCCCTCTCTGCCTGTCCCCCACCCCCCCCGCTTCAAGAGAATTTGGGCAGATGACCAGCGGAGTGAAAATGAGACCGGGGAGCCACCCGGGACAGGGTAACTGATACAGGATATGAAGCTAGGGATGAGTGGGTTTGACACAGTGCACACTAGTAGCTCACTGGCTCATCTGCCTGCTAGTAGGATGGATTTATGGCCTGTATGGCTCTAACTGAGAAGTCAGTTGTCCTCCTCCCGGCATCACCCCTAAAAGCCCTCCCGCTGCTCATGTCCAACGGCCACCTCCAGCGTTGCTTCGTCTGAAACACGGGTCACAGGACAAAGCACTAAATTACAGGAACGTGCTTCGGAGACTAAAGTGAGCGAAGCACAAAGGCAGCAGCAAACTGCTGCCCTCCAGAGCTGCCATTCCCTGAGTGAGACAGAAAGACGGTCACCTGCAGCACCGCTCTGCTGTGGTACTTCCAGCGTTGCTCAAACTGTTCAGTCGCAGATAATACAGACGTTTTAATTCTCTGTTTTTCTCTCTTAGCCTGCCCTTTAGTTCCAAGGCTTTTGATGTGATCTCCATGCTAAGGCACTCAGTAAAGCTGAACTTTCTCAGTCCCAAAGAAGGATTGACAATTTTACTCTCTCTCTCTCTCTCTGCACGAGGTGGGGTGTGAAAGAAGAAGTGGAAACCTAGCTATAATGTTCAAGGGGAGAGCAGGGTAGGCTTGGATTTCAACACAAGCCAAGAAGCAGACACTAGTCACTATTCAAGAACAGGAGAAGGAACTTCTTCAGAGTGAGGGTGACAGAGCACTGGAAAGGGCTGCCCAGGGGAGTTGTGGAGTCT